>AP025043.1:7571947-7713375 GCA_036186865.1 Eustoma russellianum
TGGAATTATACATTTACCTCCCCTATAGTTTGGGTTAGAAACGCACCGGCCAATTTCCGGCAAAACCACAGGGGGTAAACATTGCCGGAAATTAGCCGGTGCAATTTTAACCCAAACCATAGGGGAGGTAAATGCATAATTCCAAACGAGAGGGGGATTTTTAGAATTAAGCCAAACCACAGGGTGTCTAACTGTAATTTTTCCTTTGCGCTTGCCTAATAAAAATAAGAGATAATAACGATATTCAATGCATGGATGCTTATATACATGCATGTATATACATATATGCATATATAACTGAAAATAAATTAATAAAAAATAAATTTTGCCCTTTTTATATTGAAGACGTTAATACGTATGTGTTTTATTAAGTGAATAGAACAAAATAGAAAATTAATAGTATTCATATACATACATACATACATATATATGTATATATATGTGTGTGTGTGTGCACGTATAAATATATATATATATACATATATATATAATTGAATTTAATGAAACATAAAATTTTTATTAAAAAGAATAGAACTGAATAGAAAATAAATAGTATATATATGTTTGTGTGTGTGTGTATATGTATATGTGTGTGTGTGTGTATATATATATGCATATAAAACTGAATATAATTTAATGAAACAAAAAATTTGTCTTTTTATAGGAAAAATTACAGTTAGACCCCCCTGTGGTTTGGCTTAATTCTAAAAACCTCCCCTCTCATTTGGAATTATGCATTTACCTCCCCTATGGTTTGGGTTAAAATATCACCGGTTAATTTCCGGCATGTTTACCCCCTGTGGTTTTGCCGGAAATTGGCCGGTGCGTTTTTAACCCAAACTATAGGGGAGGTAAATGTATAATTCCAAACGAGAGGGGAGGTTTTTAGAATTAAGCCAAACCACATGGGGTATAACTGTAATTTTCCCCTATAACAATAATGAACCAGGGATATATATCATAATTGTGTAACATACTAACCAACAATAATGATAATAAAACTTCTTTATTAATAATAAATGTATAACATAAAACATCCAAATCATGGCCTAGACACATACACTAACAATCTCCCACTTGCACTAGGCCTTACAAATATCTGAGACCATAGATCTAGTGTGGCTGATCATGCTTGACCCGTGAGAGAGGCTTAGTCAATGGATCCGCTATGTTATCGTTTGTGTCAACTTGCATATCTTGACATCTCCTCTATCGATGATGTCTCGAATGAGATGGTAGCGCCTGAGTATATGTTTAGATCTCTGATGAGACCTATGCTCTTTTGCTTGTGCTATGGCACCATTGTTGTCACAATAAATGTCCACATGATTTGCAACGCTAGGTACCACTCTTAGCTCAATGATGAACTTCTTCAACCAAACTGCTTCTTTAGCTGCATCTGATGCTGCTATATACTCAGCCTCTGTTGTAGAATCAGCCACAGTGCTTTGTTTTGAACTCTTCCAACTAACAGCTCCACCATTCAATGTAAATACAAAACCGGACTGCGATCTGAAATCATCTATGTCGGTTTGAAAACTAGCATCTGTGTAACCATTTACAACTAACTCGTCATCCAAACCTCCATAAACCAAGAATACATCTTTAGTCATTCTGAGGTACTTAAGAATATTCTTGACAGCTGTCCAGTGACCTTCACCGGGGTCAGCTTGATATCTGCTTGTTGTGCTCAATGAATATGAGACATCTGGTCTAGTACATAACATGGCATACATGATCGATCCTATAGCAGAAACATAAGGAATTTTATTCATTCGATCTCGCTCATTAGATGTCTGAGGACATTGATTCTTGCTAAGATGAATGCCATGAGACATAGGCAGTAATCCTTTCTTGGACTCGTGCATGTTGAACCGCTTCAACATTTTATCTATGTATGTACTTTGACTCAAGCCTATTATCCTTTTAGATCTATCTCTATAGATCTTAATGCCAAAGATATAGGTAGCCTCACCCAAGTCTTTCATTGATAATGAATTCCCTAAACAAGCCTTAACCTTTTGCAAGGTAGGGATATCATTCCCAATAAGCAATATGTCATCCACATATAAGACCAGAAACACTACTGCATTTCCACTAACCATATTGTAAACACAAGGTTCATCTTCATTCTTGATGAAACCAAAGTTCTTAACTGTTTCATCAAAACGAAGATTCCAGCTTCGAGATGCTTGCTTCAATCCATAGATGGATCTTTGAAGCTTGCAAACCTTCTTTGAATTCTCAGGATTTACAAAACCCTCAGGTTGTGTCATGTACACATCCTCAAGTAAATTTCCATTAAGGAAAGCAATTTTAACATCCATTTGCCATATCTCATAATCATAGTATGCTACAATGGCAAGGAGAATTCTAATAGACTTAAGCATAGCAACTGGCGAAAAGGTTTCATCATAGTCTATACCATGAGTTTGCTTGAAACCTTTAGCAACAAGCCTTGCTTTGTAGGTTTGCACATTCCCATCCATGTCAGTTTTCTTCTTGAAAACCCATTTGCAACCAATAGTCTTAATACACTCTGGAGAATCAATTAAAGACCAAACTTGGTTATCAAACATGGATTGCATCTCAGAATTCATGGCTCCTAGCCATTTATCTGAATCTAGACCTAACACAGCTTCTTGATAGGTAGTAGGCTCATCTTGATCTATGAGCATAACTTCACTGTCATCAGTCACAAGAAATCCATATCTCTCTGGCTGACGATGTATCCTATCAGATCTGTGTTGGACTTGTGTTACATTTTCAGGCTCCATGTCTCTAAAGGCGGTTCGATGATATCTTGTGGAACTTGAGTTTCCTCAAGTCGTACTAAACTCCCACTAGTTCTCTTAGAGAAAAACTCTTTTTCTAAAAAGATTCCATTTCGAGCAACAAACACTTTGTTCTCTGAGGGAATATAGAAATAGTACCCGTTAGTTTCCTTAGGGTACCCCACAAAAATACATTTGATAGACTTTGGAGCTAGCTTATCTGACACTAATCTTTTCACATAAGCTTCACAACCCCAAATCTTAAGAAAAGACAAACTGGGTGTCTTGCCAGTCCATATCTCATATGGTGTCTTTTTAACTGCTTTAGATGGTACACGGTTCAAAATGAATGCAGCTGTCTCCAAGGCAAAAAGATAAAGAAAGATCTACTTGACCCATCATAGATCGAACCATATCTAATAAAGTTCGATTTTTCCTTTTAGAAACACCATTCCATTGTGGAGTTCCTGGAGGAGTCAACTGTGAAACGATTCAACAACTTCTTAGGTGTTGATCAAATTCTTGGCTCAAATATTCACCACCTCGATCTGATCGAAACGTTTTAATTGTTTTACCAAGTTGATTTTGTACTTCATTTTGAAAAATTCTAAACATTTCAAAAGACTCATGCTTATGTTTCATTAGGTAGACATAACCATACCTACTGAAATCATCAGTAAAAGTTATGAAATACTGAAATCCTCCTCTGGCACTAATGCTGATTGGGCCGCATATATCTGTATGTACCAAGCCCAATAAGTCATTAGCCCTTTCACTATGTCCAGTAAAAGGAGCCTTTGTCATCTTTCCAAGCAAACAAGACTCGCAATTTTCAAATGATTCAAAATCAATTAATCAAATGAATCTAATAATCCATCTTGATGGAGTTTAGATACGCGCTTCTCATTTATATGGCTAAGGGGACAATGCCACAAATATGTAGGGTTTAATTCATTTGGCTTAGTTCTCTTTGAAGATATGTTACAAATATTACCGTCATTGGAATCATCAAGGTTAAGGACATACATGCCATTATAACTACATGCAATACCATAAAGCAAGTCATTTTTATCAAAAATAGAACACTTCTTATTTTTAATTAAAAATGTATAACCTTCATTATCCAAAACAGATACTAAAATAAGATTCCTACTCATAGTAGGAACATAAAGCAATTGTTTAAAACTAACAAAAGCCCATTGGGCAAGACAATCTCATTGGTCCCTACAGCTATAGCAGCAACTCTTGCTCTATTGCCAACACGTAGGTCCACCTCGCCTGTCTTCATCATCCTACTCCTTTTGAGCCCCTGCATATTTGTACAAATATGGGATCCACATCCAGTATCTAATACCCAGGAAGAAGAAGTAGATAAATTAATTTCTATAACATAAATACCGTAACATGTAGTCGCACTACCCCTTCAGCTTCTTCAACTCATCCAATTAAACGTCACAGTTTCTTTTCCAATACCCAGGATTGTTGCAATGGAAACAAGTTCCTTCCTTAGGAACCTTTGCCTTGAGTCCAGGTTTTGGCTTAACTTGACCCCTTAACCCTTTTGCAACCCTTTGCACCTTTGACCTTACCCTTGCCTTTACCTTTTTCATTTGTTTAATATTGACACTCAATACTTGGGTAGGCTTTTTGATATTCCCCTCAGCAGTTTTGAGCATACTATGTAGCTCAGGAATGAACTTCTTCATATTATTCATATTGTAGTTCATGACGAACTGAGAGAAACTGCTAGGTAAAGAGTGTAGGATCAAATCCGTAGCGAGTTCCAAACTCAGGGGATATCCAAGTCTCGCAAGGTGATCTATTTAGCCTTTCATCTTCAAAACATGAGCGTTAACAAATTCACCTTCAGACATCTTACAGTCGAATAGTGCAACAGCGGTGCCAAACCTATCCTGCCTAGCCTGTTGTTGGAATGCTTGTTTGAGATGCACACTCATCTCATAAGCCTCTAAGTGTTCCAGGTCCTTCTGAAGTCTTGGACACATAGTTGCCAACATAAGACATCCTATGTCATTGGAATCTTCCACATGCTTCTTATACTTACTCTTAGCAGCAATAGAAGCATCAAAAGGAGGGGGGTTCAGGGACAGAGTCATCGAGCACGTAGGACTTCTTTTCTTGCTTGAGAACGATTCTCAAGTTTCGAGACCAATCAACAAAATTAGTCCCACATTCTTTTAGTTTTTCCTTCTCAAGGATAGATTGCAGTGATAAGGTGGAATTGTTATTAGCAACCATTTTTGATCTATAAAACATGCAAAGTAACATTTTAATTAATAACGAGGTTAAAACTTTATAAAACTCCCACTAAAACATAACCCTCAAAAGAAATATTTTAGTGAGCTAAGATCCATATTTGACTTAATTCTGAACTCAGCTTTGGCATGACGCTTAAAATTAAGTTATTTAGGTAGGTAACTTCTTTACCAATTACATCTCATGCAACTTTTAGGATTTATGGAATAATGGCATCATATATTATTGTATGTTAGATTCCATCTAATGCCTTGGACCCAAAACCGTTTTGATAGTCCAATTAAAGCTAACCAATTTTAAATATATGAGTAGTACTATTACTCATCCTACATAGCTAGGAATGTTTAAAGCAAATTGCTTTGACAATACCTACTTTAATACAATCCTAGTTTTAATAGGTGTTTAAGACATGAATGGCATCAAGACTTAAATTATTAATGAGGGTTCAACTTGTTTGTCTTGCGTTGCATATCATTATATCATAACATCCTATATGCATATATAATCTATCATCCACGCATCGCATACAAAATGACAAATATGTAAATGTGACATATCATGGCCAAACTAAATATGATCTTCATGAGACCAAATGAAGATCATAAAGGAAACCCTATGTGAAAGACTTCCTATTACAACATTTGCAATAATACATATCTTCTAATCTTGAGCTCGTGCCTCCATCTCCATGGAATCCACTCGTCCTTGGTGTGTGTAGCAATCACCACTTTGGTAGCTTGATTCTTCATTTATTACAATAATAAAGAAAACCTAACTACTTGTAAAATAAAATACAACAAAAACAACAACGGCACGCACGCTGTGAAAACCCAAAATAGAAATATGACTAAGTCAATCACATAGGTCCTAAGGCCATGCTATGCACCATGCAAAGACATCAAATAATTATAATATATCTTACACAAACATATTATAACAAATAAATATATTGACATTCTTAATGTCACGGAAACGAACTATAGGGCGTACAATCTTACAGTTTTGATTACGTGTAAACCCTTATAGAAGCATCGATCGAATCGATAGCTGTGATTCGAAAACCTTAAAACAGAATCATCAATCAAATTGATAATCTGTCATCCGAAACCCGAAAACAGAATCATCAACGGATTGATAATCTGTCTTTCGAAACCCGAAAACAGAATCATCAACGAATTGATAATCTGTCTTTCGAAACCCGAAAACAGAATCATCAACGAATTGATAATCTGTTTGTTTTGAATAAGGATCAATCCTGACAGAATCATTATTGTATATTTACATCTGATATAAACCGAATTGTTTTAGTCATCACATGACAAACGAATTCTGCCGTTTACAATAATCTCGGGTTATATCATCACATGAAAACGATTTGAAAAACCAATCTCCTCTCATCAGATGAAATTCGATTTAGGGGTTTTACTTATCATGCCATATGAATTCAAACAGAAAACAGTAATCACATAAGCATGATGTAATCGATTTAAAACGAAGACAACAAGTGTCTCTGATACCACTGTTAGTAAATCCGACAAGATCACTGAAAAACGCGCAGCGGAAAACAAAACTTGATCTCCGATTTCCTACCAAGGATCCATGTTGTATGTTTAATTCGATGAAAGAAATCAAAAACCATACCTCTGTAGATTCGAAATCTGCAGACATAGAAGGTGCAAACGTAGGAGGTGCGATGACACGAACACCCTCTGCCGGTATCCATACGAATGCTTCCGTCCGGAGTGCTAGCTCTTGAACGGCGCGGCTGAGAACTCTGGTTTTCTCTAATACCGAAATCTGTGTTTTTCGTGTGTGTTCTCTCTCCAAGATACACAGTATATATATACACATATATAGACATCAAAATCTGAGTCCTAATCGGATTAGTTAATGTCAATCAAAATCCATATTAGATATGGATTCTATCAGGATATTCAAAATCTCTATCAGATATGGATTCTTTCGTTATTGTCCGAATATATATATATATATATATATATATATATATATATATATATATATATATATATATAACCATAAAAAAACAAAATTAATAATATGAATAATAATTAATATCTAATGCTAATATTATTAATATCAGCCCATACGCATTCTTGTGTGTGACCCGATAGGCCCATATTAATTGGCAGTAGGTTAAATCTCTATTAAACCAACAAGTCGTAATTGGCCTCTAGCAAGGCATTACGACTATCCAATTAATACGAGTACAGTCAAACTAGCCTAATAAGAGTACATGCATCAATCCCTTTGTCACACGATATCTAGTTTGAACATAAGTCATGATCAGCGTCATACTTATATTGTTCAAACATATGACTACTCCATCTCTAAGTAGACTGATAAAACAAATGATACTGATCACACTATCAATTCATTTGAGCACGACAATGCATTTCAGAGTCTCACTAATCGAGGGGCCCAAAGATATCTCTCTCAAAAAGAGGAACAAATTCTATCTTGATTGTTCAATATCCTCTACATAATTTCTATCATACTCAATCATGACCTTTATTATTATCCAGTTACAGATAACATTAGATCATGTCAAAATATAATAGTCCTTATGTTGGTAACTGTGACAATCTCAAGTCTAAGGATTAAAACATGACTATCATGAGATTTACTTATGACGCTAATCCATGTAGTAATCTCATGATGGGTCTATCCAATACACTGTTGTCTAACAAGTATCTATGAGAATGATTTGTATCACCATACACATAATCATCTCATGATTGTCAAATCAATACTCATACTGTTTATAAATTATTTTATCTCTATAACAATAATGAACCAGGGACATATATCATAATTGTGTAACATACTAACCAACAATAATGATAATACAACCTCTTTATTAATAATAAATAGATAACATAAAACATCCAAATCATGGCCTAGGGCACACACACTAACACATACACCGCCATAGGCGGGGGGCCTCTAAAAAAATGGGGTAACGTTGTTGTTGTTGTAATGGATGGAAGAAGGGTAGGCTGCAGACTAGTTTTTGATAGCTTTATATTTTGTGTATGTTTGGCTAATGTTGTTTTTGAGGCAACTTTGTTTTATAAATGTTAACATTAGATATTTAGACATACAGTCACTTCATGGAGGAAAGTTAGGAAAACATATGTCAACTGGGAAATTGCAATTAATTTGGTTACCGTTGGGTATCTTCTCCACCTAGGCAGCCTCTTTTGCCTATTCAGGAGTAGAGGAAATCAAGTCAAAGGAACTTCTAGGCTCAATTTGTTACCAAAATTACTTCATGCTGCATATCACCTTAAAGTGCAGTTTACTGCTTGCTTGCTTTCTCTCTTGTGCAGGCGTAAGATTTGTGACATTGTGGTATGGTGGATCACGATGGGACTGTCACTTACTAGTGGAAGCCCTCAGACATCAGTCTTCATCAGTGAACTTTCCACAGGAACTATGGAGTGGCAAGAGGCGGCTTTCATTATTTGGTTTCCAGTTCCTTATATATGGGGCATTATTTGGTTTCCAGTTCCTTATATATGGGTTGGGTTGTATAGCTGGGCAATGGTTTAGGAAACCCCTGTGGGGGTGGTACTGCACTTGTCCACTACGCTTCGTACTGCATTTGTCCACTACGCTTCCTTATTTTGTTTCCAGTTCCTTATATATGGGCTGGGTTGAATAGCTAGGCAATGGTTCAGAAAACCCCTGTGGGGGCGGTACTGCACTTGTCCACTACGCTTCCTATCGTTCGGGCGTGCTATCCACTTAGCCTTCCAACTGAAATGCTTGAGATTGCCATTACTTTTTGCTACTCTGAGTAGAATTACCATATAGTTGATTTGAAAAGAAATAGCTCCGAACAGTGGGTTTGGTGATGTTTCCTAGTTAATTTTATGCTCTAGCTTAGGATCTTAGATTTGTGGTCGTATTCGACCATCTTTTGTAAAGGACTGGCACTAGCTATCGCAATCATCTTGTAAGCCACCTTTAAATTTATCCAGCACCGGCCATTATCTTCATGGTTTGGTCGTTTGCATATTTTGTAAATCCGCGTTTTGGCTTATATATGAAATTTATCCAAAAAAAAAAAAAATCACCTATATTCTGTTTGGCATACCTTGTTGGATATGTGAATTTATTTGGCTTTTCCTTCAGTCATTTCTTTTTTATTTTATTTTTTATAACTTTTTTTATTTCCTTGATGAGTTTGTACTATTTTTTCAAATTTATTTTTTGCCCGTTTATTGGCTTTGTTTGTTGGCTTTGTATGCAATGTCCTAATCCCTTTCCACGCAGTCTTTCCTTGTATAAAATATTATGAAAGAGGGTATTTCGATAACTTGAACCCTGTGACATCTGGCCATATGCGTCAAGTTTTGTTTTTCACATTTCCCTTCACTGCTTTGATTGGTTGGGTTTTTTTCTTTTGGAATCTAAAAGTTTTGGTTTGAGATTTGGTATTTCTGTACCATCTGGCATCAGAGTTCATGTCAAACCTCTTCTTTGCTACGTCCGGGCATCTAGTGGAGATTTGGTTATCATTGTTCTCTTTTGTTTCTTCTGTGCAGGTGCCTGCAGAGCCGCGCGCTTTTGTTCTTGAGATTGGAACAGAGGAATTGCCTCCCAGTGACGTTGTAAATGCATGCATGCAAGTATGCAAGCTCCACCTTCTTTAGATGGATGACTTTAGATTTGTTTTCTGACTCATTGAAATATTTGATTATTCCTAGATTTTTCATTTTTCTGTGGTTTTCACACACACACACACATATATCTATCTGTGTGTATTATTTATCTATTATTTTTTTAATTTTAGAAATATATTAAATTAGCTATTCGCTTATATTTTGGTTAAGCTTTGGTTATGTTGCTTCTCTGAGGCAACTTTTTGTGAATGTCGGCACTAAATTAAATAGTTCTTTATACGACACCTATATTTTGTACAAACTAAACTTGCTGTTGTTTCCAACATTTTTTGTAAATGTGCATTCATGGCTTATATGTGAAAAGCTTGACTTACACACACAAAAAAAAAAAAAAAAAGAAACTAGATCAGCTTCTTGTGACACCAAGACTGTAATTGACAGTTCTAGCTAAAAGCAAAATATTGTGAGTAGACTACAATTTGCGCCTAAATTGCAATTAATCCTATTCTTATTGACACTCTTCCAAGGTGTCATGTACCATCCAATGTTCTCCATGATTTCTTTGTCTTTAAGCTCATACCTTTCCTGATGTTCCAGTAGAATTGTTGATTTCCTTCTTGCCAAATGCCATATACTGAAGCAGCCAAGATGCAAGCCTGATCATGTCTCCTTGGTGTTTGTATGTTTAGTGTGTTTCGTTTGGATTATGTTAGAATATATATTAATTGGGTAATTGACGTACTCTAAACAATGAGTAGGCAGCTTATTTATAGTCACCAACACAATAGGAAAATTACCAATGTAGGATAACTAACACTAACTTGTTTCCTAACAGATTATAATGGTTGATTACAATCTCATGCATTTTCCAATATAACGTTTGGTTCATCTTTTTTTTTTTCCCCTTTCATACTTTTCTCTATAAGAAATAACTTCTCTACAAACTAATGACACTATTTGTAAAAACTGATATCTAATATTAAAGAGCTCATTGTGAGGATTAAAATGATCCATGTTGATGATATTTATATCAAATTTGTTGGATATTTAAATCAAATAAGCCAAATATGATTTAAATTAAAAGTAAAAAAGTCATGGTTATAATCACAAAATCATGACCATAATCACCACACCAAGGATACTTGGCCATTAATTGCCTTTTGTCCAAAGGAGGATTTTGCTCCGGGAAGCTGGTTTTGGTAGTTAATATGATCTATGGTACATGAAGTCTTATTCTTTTGTTGGAATGAAGGGCTGAAAGGACTGTAATTTGTGACTCATTCATATGCCTGTCATCTGGCAACCTCACTCCTGCTATAGGCTGTCAATCTTCAATGTCATATTGTCATGCGATACTAATTGCACAGTTGGTTTTTTTAAAGTAAAATTTGCATTGATAGATTGAAAGGATATACAAGAAGGTAAAGGGAAATTTTAGGACTATTATATTGATTTATGCAATTACTTTTGAAATCTATTGTTTCTGGCTGTTGCAGCTGAAAGATTTAGTGCTGCTATTGTTGGAAAAACAAAAGCTGGCTCATGGAAAAGTCGAAGTGCATGGGACACCTCGTAGGCTCGTGGTAGGTTACTGGCTATCTTTCTTGATGTTCTCTGGTACTGAATTTTTTTGAGCTTCTGATTGTTTGGTGTCTGGTGGAGGTGGGCCCAGATTCCTGTTGATCATTGTGCTTGCATGCTCAGAGTTTTAGCTGGTCTTCATTAATAGAATTAAGTGGCTTGAGACGTAGCTGTCTCGTTGGTTTTGAAAAAATGTGCCGTTTTATTGATTGTGTTAAGGTATGATGAAGCACTGTTGACTTTGTACATTCTTGTACACCGCTGCACTTCATTTGCACATGGTAATGCCCCCCCCCCCCCCCCCCCCAAAAAAAAAAGAAAAAAGAAAAAAAAGCAGTCACACACATGGAAAAGAAAATGAATGGGGTGAGAAAATGCTTTCGGTAACCTTATCCTTGTTCCTGTGTCATTTATTCATACTCCAGAGGCCTAGTTTTATACTTCTTTGGGTTCTGTTGAGTAGGTTTTCATAGTGGAGCCCTGAAATGTATGAGTAGTTTCATTGCTTTTTTTGATATTCTACATGCCAGCTGATCAGGATTTGAGGGTAGTTGTATTTTTGTTCCCAGGTTCTCATTGATCAGCTATGTGCCAAGCAAGTTGAGAACGAGGTAGAGGTTCGAGGGCCTCCTGCTTCCAAAGCATTTGACGAGCAAGGAAATCCTACAAAGGTTTCTCCTTCTCAAAATTTTAGCAGCCTTTCTAGTAAATCAAGGTCCACTATTATCATTATTATTATCAATTTTGAGCCGTCATATATATTTATCTATATTTTTTAGTGAATAAGTGAATTTCGATTAAAGATGGAAAGCAAAAAGAATGCATACAAAAGGAAAGAAGCAGGACAAAAAGCTTTTCTGAATATGCAGATCAAAGTACCCAACCTCGGTTATAATTTTATTGATCATGCAACTTGTATTTTCCAGCTAGTGCCCTCTGCATAACACCTTCTAAACATCGACTATGATTCATGCACGAGACCTTGTTAGAATTTGAATAAATATTGTGAGAAATTTTACGCATCACAGTTCTGTTACGAACTGATGGTTAGCCAAGCTCCTTCATGCCTGTTCTTTTCTTGCTGTTGTATGGTTTTTGTGTATTTGATGTGGAACTGGTGATACTCGAGGGTACCAAGACTTCTCTTGTTGGTGTATGCTCCACACATCTTGCAATCCAAGACGCAAAACTGCTCAGCCTGTTACCACTTGATTTTGAAGGAAAGAAAAAGGAAAACTGTATGGAGTGGAAGCTTTTTTAGTAATAGGAGCACCTTAGTCATTTATGTAACTTTTTTGTGCTGCGGGTCTTTCATATTTGGCCAAAACGATACAAGTATATGAAGGGACCCACCCTCCACCACCCAATAACAAAAGAACAAAAGGAGAAGAGAGGTCGCGGTAAACAGTGAAAAACATTTGAGCAAAAGCATGTAAGAAAGGTGGGTCATACTTCTCTATTTGGAGGGAAAATGGTATCAAGTAAAGTGCAATGACACAAAGGATCTATGTGGCTGATCTCTGCTACGGAAATAAGGTTTCATTACTGTTGTTGCAGACTCTTTCTCTTTGTTGCAGGTTTTCCTTGCTGAACATTTTTGGATTTTTAGATTGTAGACATCTAGAATAACTACAGCAAATTTTTCATGCACTTGCACTAATACTACCTGCCTATCTGTGTTGACTAGCTAAACCTTTTTTTTTTCCTTTGTTGTAATTTGATATAAAGATAAAGATGCACAAAATGTAGCTGAGATCAAATCAAGGCTACTCCAAATATGTTCCTGAACTAGTTATGGCCGCTAGCTTTCCTAAACATGCAAGATCATATATTAAGAGCTAGTCCCAGTTGACTCTATTTTTCCCTACCCCCTGAAGAAACTCACATGCAGGTCCTCTTACTACGCAGAATTTCTTGTAACTTATCAGTTATAAATCAGAACAATAACTTGTTGGTAGGTGGGTCTGGGGTCTAAAATGCTTACTTTTTGAAGTGTCCTTAGACTAATATTGAAGATCCTTCTGGAACTTCAAACTGAACTTTATGTCAATTCTCAAAACGGCATACGTGGTTATGGGTCTGATTTTACTTTGTAGGCTGCTAAAGGGTTTTGTCAGAGAAACGGATTACCATTAGATTCCATGTATCGACGAGTTGAAGGTATGAAACTGGAAGTTGTTCTTGTTCATAAATACCTTTGTCTTTTTTTGTTGTAAATTAATACCTTTGTTTTTAGCGAAACTTATTATTACAATGCCCTCATATCATACTAGTGGAAACTTTGTGTTGCTACCATGCTGAGACAAGGAAACATTTCAACTGTATTTCAGTGCCAGCTTTTCTATTAAGTACCTTCGTCTCCTAGCTCATTGCTCCGCTTTTGTGCATACAGAGGAAAGGATCAAATCTTGCTAACTAGCAGTCTGCCTATCTAGTTTGTTTATTGGCAGCTAGTTAGATGTAAAGTTCATTTTGTCTTTCTATCGCAATGGACAAATTTAATTTTGATTCATCATATTGCGAGGGTCTTATGAGCATAGTAAATGATCCAACATCATCTCTTGATGGGCCGCAAAAATATTCTGAAATCTGTCACCAAAATTATTCTCAAAATGCATATCAATCTGTTATGACATTTTGGAAACGTAAAGGCGGGTTGTTAAAACTGAAGTCGGTAATATGAAATATGAAATATGAAGACTTAATTATGTAAGCATTTTAAATTGTTTAAATACTGTATCCACCATTATAATGTATAAATCTGAATGCTCAATCAATTGCAGTCTCATAACATGCTCATTTGAAATCTAGAACTTTTAGCTCATACATTTGTGTGTGTGTGCGCGCGCGCACTCCCTCCCTCCAACCCAGTTTCATAGTCATGTTTCATAAATCCATCTTATTAAGGGAACATCATTTGTTGACTTTTTTGTAGTTAAATTTTATGACCGTTTTTCAACTTTACCCTTGTCTCCTTCCTTCCCCTATTCTCATGAGTTCTTTTTTCTCCAGCTATTTTGAATTCCATCCAGTAGCGTGGAACCACCCACTATTCGTTCAATGCAAATTTCTCTATTTCCTTTTTACACACGAACCATTTGTTCTGATCTATCTGAAGTTTGTCTGCATAAATGCCTACTTATCGGACGGGATATATGTGCTGTTTTAGTAATTTTTGGCCGAAGGTTCTTTGTTAACTTTGTAAAAAGCAGAATATTTGTTGCCCTCATGAAAAATATTGTCTTGGTGGCAGGTAAAACAGAATATGTTTATGTCCGTGCAGTTGATTCAGCACGACTCTCTTTGGAGGCAAGTTTGCTTTTTTCACTAGCTTTCTGTTTTTTCTTGTCATTATTTTAGCATGGGAACAGTTAACAAGTAACTTTTGAATTTAGTTTGAGTTAAAATTTTGCATGGAGTTGATGCAAGTATCGGCGTATTCCTCTAGGATGATTACTGACTGAATTGCATTTTGCATGGTTTTAGTGACATATACATCGAATCCATTTTACGGAAACATTATTGGAGTACAACTTGTATACAATTCATTAGTTCATTGTTGTATGATTGAATGTACACAAATATTTCAGTAAGAAACCAATCGCCAGCAATATGTCAATTTGATCTGTTCATTTTTATCCCCTTTCCTGTACTAACTAAAACTTGGTATTCTCCATAACTTCCTTGGGACCTGTCGTTACACATTGTAAAAGATTATCTGATTCAATTACTGCCAGATTCCATGAGTAGCTGCAACAAGACAGAAAATAGTAAGATTGTTCTGATACTTGGATGTCCATTGATCCCCTTGAACCACTATATGATCTTTGGTTTTAAGGATTCTAAGTAAGAAACGCCAAAGCTTTTAAGAAGCCAAAAAAAAAGAAAAAAAGAGTGATATTTGATTTCTTGAAAACATCTTCATCTGTCCCATTCTTATAGTACACCTTTACGATTCCATTTATTAAGAATACGTGCTTTGACTCTTTTTCTGGTCACTTAAACTATCTCAAGGTCCCAATTGTTCTGTCTATCGTATATTTTATCGGCAATTAACTGTTCATTATTTTCAATGGTACTTAAGAAACCAAACATAAACTCTTTTTTATTTTGGTTGGCAATTTGACCAAACAAAACTTCTTAGGCGTAATCTACAATTAAATCTTATAGGCGTATTATGGAGACTTGGCACATTCTTGGAACACTAGAAAAAAGAATATAGGACTACGAATATGGGATGGAGTAGCAAGGACAATTTAGAATTCATGTTCTCCATTATTGTAGAAGAATTTGGTTGTGGAATTTTCCTCCCGGCCATGAATGTTTTGGAAAAAGTATTCATTCTTATCAAGGATTCCGATCATGACTATTGCTGAATTCTTTTAGCATTCCATCTCTTTTGATATGGTTGGAGCATGAGGATCATTTATACGACGACGAGATTACCTTCCTGCTTGAAGATATTTTATCTTTTATAATGTGCAGGCCTCTCTTTCTTAGAAATGTGTTTTTAGTTAAGAGGATGATATTACTAGTCATGTTTGAGACATTCCTCATATATGATGTTCAGGCCCCTCTCTCTTTCTTTCTTTCTCCCCCTATATACGGGAATGTATTCAGTCAGAATTTGCTAAGGTTTTGCTGGAGGAATTGAAACTATATTCTTCTGGAATACCATTTCATGAATAAACTTCAATATGAAGTTGAAAGCGAAAACTGATTTTGGACATCTGAACATGATACGTGTCTAAATATTGGAAACTTGTTGGTTGCGTTTCAATGCCTCACTTCTTATATGATGTTATTGCGCCGTAATGCTTTTGTTTATTTAAAAGTTATTTTTTTCTACTTGAATTTCAGGTCAATATTCATGGTCTAACCTCGAACTTTAAAAGCTAAAATACGTGAAAAATTGTGTTCCATGTGCTTTCATTTATAGCTCAATCCGGGATAATCATCTTCCAGCTTTCTTTCTTTGTATTATACAGTCTTGATTTCAGCTGATCTGCTTCTGATGATGATTTTGCAGGTTTTATCCGAAGAGTTACCCGTGACAATTGCCAAAGTATCATTTCCCAAGTCAATGCGTTGGAACTCTGAGGTACATTTTTAGTATAATCATAGTTTCTACCTCTCCCAGTCCATTTCATTGAAGTTCTAAATGAATCTTCTGCAAAGAAAATTTTATGCTTTACATACTTCCCTCGAAACTTTTGAGGTTTAATATTCGCGTAGTCTGGACGGTTTTCCCTGTTATTCTGACTCTCAAACTACCGCCTTCATAGACCTAAGATACTTTTCTAGTTACTGTAAGCCTAAGATACTCTTTTTTTTCTAGTGTGTGTGTGTGTGTGTGTGTGTGTGTGTGTGTGTGTGTGTGTGTGTATCTTCTACTTGCTCACACGAAAGAAGAGTTTCTATTTTTGAAAAAATCATGGATACTTCTTTTAGTCATCCTTCTGCCATAAATAGGCCAACCAGACAAAGATCAAGTTCTGATATGCCTTTTGATATGGCGACCCTCTGTTCCAGGTGCATATATCTCTTGTTGCTTGATCTATGCTTTATTAATCTTCCAATCCACGCATTGCTCACGTTCGCATGGTGAGGTCTTCCATGATTTTACAACCTAGCAATGACATAGGTTATCACGTCTTTCACCACAGCATATCCTGTTGTGTCATAACATGTCTTTTCCAAGTCTATCTCAGTTTCTTCGTTCTATTATCTGCCTGTTCAGCCATAGTGCTCATAACCTTTTTCATGGTCTCTTTATTATGCTTCAGATCGAAGGTTGTTACAGTGGTGCACTAATTGCAACCAAGTCAGTCAGATCTGGCGTTCCCTGTGCAGGGTGCAGTTGGCGTATCCTCCATGTCAACTTGATCATAATATGAGAAATAATATGACAATTGGATATAACCTTAAACAAAAAGTTCAAACTCAGGATTAGACTAAAAGAACAATCTTCTCCTGCTTTTGGGTCTTCATTGGTGATCATATTTACCTTAGATCTTGTTCTATGTAAATGCATGTACCCAATCCACCATTCAACAACTGTAACCCTCATGCCTCATTCCACAAGTTGGGCCGGTCATACGGATCCTTTGTGCATTTTAAGAGTTAATTGCACCTGGTATCCATACTTCGCCACCAAGTTTTAAGTAGCATCCATTCTTTCATGAAACTCACTTACCAACCATACTTATAGGTGAAATTAACATTTGGCATCCGGCAACCGGGAATTGACCTGCTGTAGGCGGGTTTTATCAAAATTCTATTTATTTTTTACTTTTCTTCCACTTGGCGCCCAAATTTTCCCAACCATGGTTAATTCCACTTTCCCTCCATTAATTCCAACCAATTCCTCCCTCCAAAAACTTTATACCTCTACTTTTCCATCATACCAACTGGTTCATTATCTGAGTAGCTGCAACTAGGTTTGACTGATCAATTTGTGTCTGCAGGAAATCAAAATAAGTTTTGAAACATAGTTGTGAAAATGGAGGGAAGGAGGAATTAACCATAGTTGGAAAAATTTGGGCGCCAAGTGGGGAAAGTGAAAAAAAAAAGTAATTTTGATAAAAACCGCCTACAGCAGGCCAATTCCCAGTAGCCGGATGCCAGGTGTTAATTTCACCTATAAGTATGGCTGGCAAGTGAGTTTCATGAAGGACTGGATGCTACTTTAAACTTTGTAGCAAAGTATGGATATCAGGTGCAATTAACTCTTTATTTTAATAATTATAACAATAACATTTAATAACTGACCACTTCTTAAATAAATTAGCTTAGTCTTCCCCATTTGTTTGTGATACCTTTGATTTTTTTGTAAGAAAAATTTCATAAATAAGTCAAATTAGGTATCTTTACAAAGGTAGTTGCTAGAGGTAAGCAACAACAAGCATAGCTTACTCAAAATAAAGGCACAATACGTTTTCGTAGCATATCCTAACTATATCAAGGTGCTGGCAAGTACTACTTGTTCAAAATACAAATGGCTTGATGATTTATCATCATAATCCCATGTAAAAAGCTCACCCCTCTCCAAAAGAAGGATAAATACAAGAAACATAGAGTACTAAAATGCTAAAACAAAAGCTATCACTATAGCATTTAGTAGTAGAGGCATATGTGTTGATTCTCGAAGTATTGCCTAATGCCAGTGGTTTCAAAATGATATATGTTCTGATGCTGCTGCTCAGACCTTGCACAGGGGCTTTTATATCTCTGGCCGAGAGTTGCTTTGCCTTTTGTTGCTTATAAGTTAGTCTTGCTGAACTACCAGCAAGATCTAATACATTCCCGTTTGATTTACCACAAAAGCACATGCCGTTCATATCATTTCTCACTAGGCAGTCCCAAGGTTTACATTATATGCGCCAAAGAGATTGAGCCAGCTCTTCCAACAATTAGCCATATGTCCAATGTCAGGTGAAATGTATTTTCCACCTGCCCTCCAACTTCATAATCAACAACCAACTCCAGAATCAACATTCTAGCTCCAACAAGATTTATCCACTCCCAACCAAAATAAGGACACCTAGTAGATCCTTTCCCCATCCCAAGCAATCCAGTAGTAACCCATTCGGAAGAACAAAGTAGCCAATAGCAAATGAGAACATAGCAGAAGGTGCAAGCAGTGAACAATTTAAGTACCCTACCAGCAAGTCCCATCAGGTTCCCATAACACCAATTCGATCAAAGTAAAGACCCAGATCATCATTTTTCCAGAAAAACATGAGCATTGTAAAGGAGATTTAGGTAATGACTTTTGCTGGCAGACCAAGTTTGATTGCCAGCTCCAAGTTGAACTTGCAATTCTTATATCCTTTCCATGAAGTAGCTGCATACCTTATAGATTCCAGGACCTCCTTGATCAAGGATCTTGTGTCTTTGCCTATTTGCTGGTAGTATCTCTTGTTCTTTTCTCTCCATAAGCTATAAACCACTGCTGAGAGGTCAAAGTGTATTGTGTCTTTTTGGAACCTTGTGTTCCGATGGCTGCTGGAAGTTAGCCAGAGATGATATCTGACCAATTGTACAGTCTTGCCTTGCAACTCATTTGCTTCTAGAAAGCAGTCCGCACCTTGAGTATGGGCATTGAAAGAACAGGTGTTCATGGTTCTCTGCAAATCTGTAACATAAGACACATGATTAGTATTAGCAATCTCCTAGTTTAGGATAACGTGGAAGATGATTACACCAAACAATTTTCTCCTATCCAACAGAAGGAAGAAGAGGTTGAAGGGCTCTTGAAATATTTTTAACAGAGAAGGATGAGTTAAGAGCCAGCACCATGAATGTACTTCCTGAGAAATGATGACATTTCTGCAAGCTAGGCTGAAGGAGATTACTAGTTCATCCTAGCCCTTTTTATATAGGATTCTCCATTTAGACCCGTGAATCACCTCTGAAACATTGGCTTCAGCTGGGATCATGAGCTTTCTTTTACGTTCCGGATGCTTGGCACTAAGGATATTCTATGGTTGCCAAGGTTCATTCCAGAATAAAGTGTCTGTTCAATTACCAATAATTCTGCCAAACTAGTGTCCAAAATCATCTCTTACCCACAAGACCCTTTTCCATAGCCAAGGATCAGTGGGTCGTGACTTGACTTCCCAAAATAGTTTCCCCTTTGAGATGACCGTGTGAACCCATTTTATCCAAAGACTTTCTTTATAGTTGCATATCTCCCAAATGGTCTTCATGATGTAGGCATTATTTATATTGACTAAATCTGGAACACCCAGGCCACCTTTCTCCTTGGAGCGGTGCACTGATTTCAAATTCAACTTTGCCTTTCTTGTTAACCTCCAAAGGAACTCCTTAAGGATTTTGTCTATATCCTTTATGACTCTCCTTGGAAGGAACTAAGAGGTTGTCCATCATCTCATCGTAGCAATGAGGATTGAGTTAGTTAGTTGTGGCCTACCTCCATATGAAAGATTACCGACCGTCCAACTTTCTACCTTAGCTGTGATCCTATCCAGCAGTGCTCCACAATCAGAGAAAGACAACTTACTTGCCACCAATGGAAGTCCCAGACACCTGACAAGTAAGGTCCCTAATTCCATTTCTAAGATATTTGCTATTGCTATCTTATCCTGAGAGGGAATGCACGATGTGAGTATCTCACATTTATGAAGATTTGGTTGTATACCTGAGAGGGATTGAAATTCCAAAGTGGCCTATTTGATTATCTTATTAGAGTGGATATTAGCTTTTGAAAGGATAAGTACGTTATCTGCAAAGGTTAGAGAGGAGAGTTTAAGTTCCTCACTTTGAGGTGAAAGCTAAAAGGGGAATTGGTGGTCTTAGCTTTTAAAAGCTAAGTGAATCTTTCCATAATAAGTATAAAGAGGCAAGGTGATAAAGGATCATCATGCCTCAACCCTTGGAAGCCTTAAAGATTCCAACTAAAGCTCCATTAAGGTTGACAGAAAAAGAGGCTGTTGATATGTAAGTCTATGCCCAGCAAATATAGTGTTGAAATATCATATGTACTGTTACTGTGTAGTTACCGTTAGGATAGACTTTTAGATAATAAGTTTTTTATTCCTTTCTTGTTTGTGACCGTTACTTCCTTCCTTATAAAAAGGGAAGTCTTTTCTCTCTTTGTTATTATTGAAGTTAATGAATAAACAGAGCACTTTATCTTACTATTCTTCACTTTGTCTATATGGTATAAGAGCCTACAAAAAGGCCTTGAAGAAACTGCACGATTCAGTGCAACAACCTTTTGTAATATAAGGCTGTTGTCCTCTTAAGAATTCTGGGCGGTTTGGTACTGAGACATTCTAGTCTTCCTCCAAAGAAGAGGATAACCACATCCAGATTTATTTTAAAATAAAAAACAAGTCTTCGTCAAAGAGACGAAGAGACGACGGACAGCAAGAAAAATCAGTGAAGAGGTAGAAGAAAGAAGGTAAAAGACAGTGGGAAATTCTGTCGAAGAATTTCGGTAGGAAAATTCATTGAGGTAGAGTGTTTGTTTTAAAAATATTATTATTATTTCTATATATGTACACGTGTCCATCATGCATGTTTACATATGTTTTTAAAAAAAATCCTAGTTTTTAACACGCACGAAATTCCTCATCTCACGCGTCGTGTTTAAAATTACACAGTGGAATTTGAGACCACTAAGAAATCGACACGTTATCTTCTATCGGGTGTCGTTCCAAAGCTTCTTCAAGAAGCTTTGTTTACACTGATGAGATATTTGTTTAACAAAACTATTACTATAACCTTCACTATTTCTTCATCCATATCTACTCTTCCTCTTCTGAAATTCAAATTCTCTGCAGTCTCTTCTTCAAACTCTTTTCCTTAAGTGTCTATTGTTTTTACAATGTCTTCCACCAGTACACCTGTATCAGCTCCACGAAGAAATGAAGCTTCTTCGTCTGTCACAGCTGCAGTTCCTCAAACTTCATTTCCTACAGGTACTCTTGATGGGAGTTCTGTGATGATTACTAATTTAAAACTTACTAGTCACAACTATCTTGCATGGAGCAAGGCAGTTGAGATGTTCATTATGGGTAGAGGAAAAGATGATTACCTTTATGGTAACATGCAAGTTCCGTTACCCACAGATCCTAGTTATAGACTATGGAAAACTGAAAATGCCATGATTATGTCATGGTTGATCAGTTCTATGACACCTGAAATCGGAAACAATTTCATCCTCTATTCTACTGCTGCTGAGATCTGGAAAGCAACAAAAGAGCTTTATTCACAGACTGATACTGTGGCTGAAATATATGAACTGGAGACTCAAGTAAATGAGCTTAGGCAAGGTGAGTTATCTGTGAGTATTTATTACTCACAGCTTACCTTATTGTGGCAACAAATCGATACATATGAAACCCACAATTGGGGATTGCCTGCTGATGCTGCTGCATTTAAGAAATTCATCGAAACAAAAAGGGTCTTTAGGTTTTTGCAGGGTTTACATAAAGACTTTGACTCAGTCCGTAGCAGAGTACTAGGCACCAAACCTTTTCCTACTTTAAACTCTGCATTCTCTGAAGTTAGACTTAAAGAGTCTCGTATTCGTGTCATGATGAACAATACTACACAACATAATGAAAGCTCTGCTCTTTCTGTTCAAACCACTGCTGAAATTTCTAAATTTGTTCAGCCTACTTTTGTTAACTCAGATTCATCAGCATTAGCAGTGTTTAGGGGTTCTGGTCAAAATGGAAAAACCTATTGTAAGTTCTGTAAACGGTCAGGTCATACATATGAAAATTGCTATAGCAGGTCTGATGCCTAGGTACAACGACCCACAAGAAATTTTGGAAACAATTGGCATAATAACAAGTGGAAATCATCTAGTAATGACCATTGGAGAAACAATAGCTCTCAGGGATCGGCTAATCAAGGGTCAATGGCTCAGATTGTTACTCAAATGCAGAATGAGATGCATGGTTTTCAAAAGGAGGTGCATGGTGGGGTTAATCCATCACTCCAGCAACAACCACTTCAACAACAGTTAGATGCTATTTTGAAGCTGCTTGAACAACAACAACTTGAAAGAATGTCTTCTGGTTCAGTGGCAACTATGTCACATGCAGGTATTCCAGGTAAATCTGAATACATAAATTGGATAATAGACTCCGGTGCCTCTGACCATATGACTCCAAACAAGGGAATACTGACCAACTATGTTGAGTTTACTTTACCTAAATTTGTTGAAGTAGCTACTGGATCTAAAACGTATATACTTGGTAAAGGAGATGTTATGCTGGATAATGGGATAAAATTGCTTATTGTACTTTATATTCCTAATTTACATTTTTATTTGATTTCAATTAGAAGATTTACTATAGATAATCAATGTATTGCCTCCTTCTCACCCTCTGGAGTTCTATTTCAGGGAACTACTCAGGGGGAGAAGATTGGCAGTGCTAAGATTCACAACGGCCTCTATTTTTTTGGAACAACCTTAGATTCAAGAAAAAGTTGCAGTCTTTCTAAGTCTAGGGTAGATACTAGTTGCCTCACTAGTATTTCATGCAACTTTCTTTTGTTATGGCATAAAAGGCTAGGACATCCTAGTTTTGGCTATTTAAAGAAAATTATGCCTGATTTATTTCTAAATGTTGATTTATCATGTGTAACATGTGAAGTCTGTGAATTAGCCAAGCAGACTAAGGCTGTTTTTCATCCTAAACAGTATGTTCCTTCATAAGCATTTAATTTGATACATTCGGATATTTGGGGTCCTTCTTGGATAAGCAATATTAATGGTTCAAGATGGTTTATTTCTTTTGTTGATGATCACACTAGAATAACATGGGTGTTCCTCATGAAGCACAAATCTGATGCAGGGAAAATCATTCAAAATTTTATTACCTTTATCCAAACTCAATTTATACTATTATTAAAACCATAAGAACTGACAAAGGAATTGAATATCTTGATAAAAATGTTCAAGGTTTTCTTACTAATTTGGGCATACATCATCAGACTACATGTACCTACACCCCACAACAGAATGGGGTAGCAGAGAGAAAGAACAGACATTTGCTGGAAGTTACCAGGGCAATTATGTTTACTCATAATGTGCCTAAATTTTACTGGGGTGAAGCAGTTTTGACTGTCACCTATCTTATTAACAGGTTACCATCAAGGGTATTATCATTCAAAACTCCAGTTGGTGTACTGAAGGAGTGTTATCAACACTCACATTTAATTTCTACATTACCAATTAAGGTTTTTGGAAGCTGTGCATTTGTTATATTACCTTCTCATATGCGGAGTAAATTGGATAGCAAGGCTGTTTAGTGTATCTTTATTGGTTACTCTAAACTCAAAAGGGTTATAAGTGTTATGATCCTCTTACTAGAAAGATCTATGTTACCATGAATTTTAAGATTGATGAAATGACTCCTTACTACAGAAAGGAGTCTATTTTTTCAAATTCATCTGATTATCAAAGTTTTTGGAACATAATTGATATATCCTATGATACTAACTCATCCTATGAGATGTCTTCTGGTAGCAACTTATTTCCCAGCAAATTGCAGGTGCTCTTGATAATAGTCGATTAAGTGGGATTCAAAGATATCCCATAACACAGGTATATCAGAGGAGGAATCGCGGTTCATCCATGACACTGAGGAGTCATATAAGCTACCATCTGTATTAGAGGAGAATGTCTCAGAAATGAGATTCTGAGACACTTAGATTAAATCTCCCAGCTGAAATTTCAGGTTCTGATCTCAACTCAAGTCATTTAGAGTCTATTACTGATGATAGACCAATGGCTATCCGTAAAGGTATACGGGAGTGTACTAAGCACTCACTAAGTAAGT
Organism: Eustoma russellianum; assembly: GCA_036186865.1. Lineage (NCBI taxonomy): Eukaryota > Viridiplantae > Streptophyta > Magnoliopsida > Gentianales > Gentianaceae > Eustoma > Eustoma russellianum. The sequence goes on from AP025043.1 coordinate 7,596,554, forward strand.
ATGTTTCCTATGCTGCATTATCACCATTATTTTATGCTTTTACATCAACATTAGATACTTATCAGATACCAAAGAATGTTTATGAAGCTTTAGGTAATTCATCATGGGGTTCAGCAGTTAAAGAAGAAATACAGGCTCTTATTAAAAATAGAACATGTGATTTGGTAAATAGAGATCCTACTATGAAATTAGTTGGATGTAAATGAGTTTTTTCTGTTAAGTATAATTCTGACGGGACAATTAGTAGACATAAAGCAAGGTTAGTTGCAAAAGGTTTTACATAAACTCATGGTATTGATTACTTAGAAACTTTTGCTCCAGTAGCAAAGCTTAATACAGTAAGAATTATTTTTTCTATTGCGGTAAATTTGGACTTGAATATGATTCAACTAGATGTCAAGAATGCATTTTTAAATGGTGATTTACATGAAGATGTGTTTATCGAAATACCTCCTGGATTTGTAAACAAAAATAACTATAATCAAGTATGCAAATTACGAAAATATTTATATGGTCTAAAACAATCGCCTAGGGAATGGGTTAAGAAGTTTACGAAAGCAATCATTAGCTATGGATTTGTTCAAGCTCATAGTGATCATACTCTTTTTATTAAAGGTCTTGGTACAGCTAAACTGATAGTGTTGATTGTCTATGTGGATGACATTATTTTGACAGGAAATGATCATCATGGAATTGAACTTGTTAAACAACAGTTAAATACAATCTTTGAACTGAAAGATTTAGGTCCCATTAAATATTTTCTTGGTATGGAAGTTGCTAGGAATAAAAAGGGTATAAGTATATCACAATGTAAGTATGTATGTGATTTATTATCTGAGACTGGGATGCTTGTGTGTAAACCTATATCTACATTAGTTAATCCATGCACTAAATCGGAAACTGACAGCAGTGAATTATCAGATAAATTAAGTTATCAAAGGCTTGTTGGAAAATTGATTTATCTTTCTCATACTAGGCCAGACATTTGTTATGCAGTTGGTTATGTCAGTCAATTTATGCACAATCCTACTATTCATCATTTTAAATCTGCAATGAGAATTCTTAGGTATCTCAAAAATGCATCTGGACAAGGTTTGTATTTCAAGAAAAATGAAGACAGAAGTTTGGCCGTATATACAGATGCTGATTGGGGATCTTCAGTTGATTTGAGATCCACAACTGGCTATGGAACGTTTTTATGGGGTAATCTTGTTACCTGGCGTAGCAAGAAACAATCAGTTGTCTCTAGAAGCAGCGCTGAAGCAGAATTGAGGGCCCTGGCTTTAGGGATATGTGAAGGTCTATGGATTAATAGAGTACTAAAGGATCTTGATCAGACAGTAATCTTGCCAATTCAGATATATTGTGACAATATTTCTGCAATACACATGATTGAAAATCCTATTCAACATGACAAATCAAAGCATATCGAGATCGATAGACACTTTATTCGTGAAAAGATTGATGATCAGATTGTAAACATTCATCATATTACATCCAAACTCCAGATTGCAGATATCTGGACTAAACCTGTAACAGTTAGGATATTTAATGAGTTACTTAGCAAGCTTAGTTGTATCAACATATACACCAAGCTTGAGGGGGAGTGTTGAAATATCATATGTACTGTTACTGTGTAGTTACCGCTAGGATAGACTTTTAGATAATAAGTTTTTATTCCTTTCTTGTTTGTGACCGTTACTTCCTTCCTTATAAAAAGGGAAGTCTTTTCTCTCTTTGTTATTATTGAAGTTAATGAATAAACAGAGCACTTTATCTTACTATTCTTCACTTTGTCTATATAGGTCTCTAGGAAGTTCATTTTCTCTAGTATCTGCCTAAGGTATTGCCATCTAACTATGTCAAAAGCTTTAATAATGTCTACCTTTATTGCACAACACTTTATACCCCTGCTCTCATATAGTTCTTGACTATTCTATGCATTAAAAAGGATATTATTTTCGATGGTTGTTCCCTTAGAACAGGCTGACTGGTTGTCATCAACTAGGATAGGGATCAGAGATTTCAATCTGTTCACTAGCACCTTAGAGATTGTTTTGTAGCTAATATTACAGCAAGATATAGGCATAAATTCTTTCATTCTGATTGAGATGTGGACCTTAGGGATTAGGGATATGGCTGTGGCATTAACTAAGTAATAGATAAAGTCCTTCAAGAAGAAATATACACCATCAAGAATTCTTCCCCCAATAAAGAGCAATTGTCTTTAAAGAACTCAACCCTATACCCATCTGGTCCTGGTGCACTATCAATTTTCAAAAAAAAGTGCTTCTTTTATCTTTTTTTTTTCTAGAGACTGAGGTAGCAAGGGTTTGTTTCTGTTTACTAGAAAGGGTTCTCCCACTCTAGTTCTGGAAGTTGTCTATAGTAGATTAGGGGGCGGTAAATAGTTTTTCCAAAAGTCATAGCCTTAACTTCTTCATAATCCTCAACCATCAGTCCCTCTTCATTTGCAGTCTAAATATCTTATTCCTAACATTGCGTGTTTTATTCCTAGGTAACTGTCCTGTGATACCTGTCCTTGATGATACTATGTGTTGATTATGGAATTTTATTCCACTCTTGTGTACGCTCTCTTGCTAACAATCAAAGGCAGTACAGACGGATAAAATCAGCAGCTAGATGTTCCCATGATTTTTCATCCCTTTTATTTTCATTTTGTCATTAATATAAAAAACTGAATGTTGTTTTTATTGATTTGTTGTGCCCGAAGGTTATGTTCAGCAGACCTATTCGGTGGATTTTGGCTCTGCATGGAGATACTGTTGTTCCCTTTACTTTTGGTGGCATGCTAAGGTATTTTTATCTGGCTCCGGTATTATTCTGTTTATTATTATTATTTTTTTTTATATTTTGATCGTGTTTAGATATACAAACACAAAAATATATAGATCACACATACATGCCACAAACATACACGTTATATATTTACAAGTTAGCATGCTTTAAGAGAGTGTGTGTGTATATATATATGGCGTTCCTGGTGTACTAGACTCCCACGTTTGCGCAAGGTCCGGGGAGAGGCCAGACCCAATTTATTATTTTTAACTGAAAACAATACTAATCTTAATTGGGATGTTTCTAATCATGTATAGACTTTACATTCTCTTATGCTCCTCAAGTTGGGGCAAAGATATTTGTCATGCCAGTTTATTACAGCAATTTTGTGATCTAAATTCCACATAGTGCTTTATTAAATATATCAACTATCTATTCTCCTGTTATAACATGAGATAGTGAAATGGTTTTTTTTTTGAAACTTCTTCATGATGAAGTGACAGACCAACCTGAATGTGCTTTTTTGTGTTTATGAAAAATTGGATTAGAGTTTGCTTGATTATCAATATACAACTGCATGTGATGCTGCTCTTTTGGTGTCAACATCTTCAAGCATCTCTTTAATCCATGGCATCTCACGAGTTGTTTGAGCAATTGATATTTTGATTCAGCACTTGTCCTTGCAATGGTTGTTGATTCTTACCTTCCATGCTCTTTAAGCATTCTTGACATTGGGGAATATGGACAATCACACGAAACTGAACGAATACGTTTGTACTATGTATTTTGAGCTAAGTTACTCTTGCTATTTAGCTTTCACTACCGGCCATCTTTGTAACGTTTGGTATATGTAGGAAATTTGAATTGGAAAAAAATGGAAGTCAAAGCTTTCTGCATTGTCTTTAGAGTTGCATCTTTGACTTGCCATTCTTGTTGGCCCTTATGAGAAATAGATGTGCGCATCACGGGTGTGTGTTTCTCTCTCTAACTCTTATTCTCTCTCCTCTCCCTAAAAATCATGTAACTTTTCCTTCTCCACCTCTGACTTTGAAAAGCTATTTGTAGACCCCTCTCCTTCAGTCATCCCACACCAGGACCAATCTGGGAAAACCCTTTCTGAAGGTCAAAGCCTTTCACTGAGCCATCCGATCTCTAGGAAAGAAATTACTGAAGCACTTTTCTCCCTAAAAACATATAGTGCCCTAAGTCCGGATGGTTTCTCAGCTAACTTTTTTTAAGGAAAACTAGACTTTGTAGGCAATGAGTTTTATATATGCATTAGGCTTCTTCTTCAAGTACAGTTACATACATTGCTCTATAAATGCTAATTCTATCTCTCTAATATATGAGGTAGACAGACCCATCAAAATGAAGGAGTTTAGGCCTATTTCATGTTGTAATGTCACCTATAAGGTCATTTTTAAGATCCTAGTCAATAGGCTAAAGCCTCTTCTGCCCACTCTGGTGGATGAAAACTTAACTGCTTTTGTTAAGAGAAGGACGATCTAAAACAACATCCTACTTATGCATGAACTAGTTAATATCTATAAGAGAATGGGAGGGCCTAAGTCTTGTGCAATTAAAGTAGATATATTGAAAGCATTTGATACATATATTGAAAGCATTCGGTACAGTGAGCTGGAAATATTTAATGATGATCTTGAGAATGATGTTCCCTGAAACCTATTTGAAATGGATATGATTTTTGTATATCCATAACCTCTTTTTCTATTAACCTCAATGGTGCCTTGATTGGTAAATTTAAATCTACTAGAGGTCTTAGGCAAAGAGATCTTCTCTCTTCCTGCCTATTCATTCTAGTTATGGAACGATTTACTCAGTTATTAAAGAGAAAGATTCATACCTCTCCTTTCACTTATCACCCAAATGTCAACAACTCCACCTCTCCTCTCTGGTATTTGCGGATGATTTATTCATCTTGTCAAAGGAAGATACCCAATCTATATCGGTTATAAAAGAGGCACTAGATAGATTTTATGCTTTTTTAGGACTCAAGCCTACTAAAGTGTGAGATATACATCTCAGGCATCTGCAACCAATAAAAACAAGATATCTCTGAGGTTTTGGGTATGTCTCTAGGTTCACTTCCAGTTAGATACCTAGATGTGCCACTTATAGATGGGAAACTATCGTATTCAGACTGTGGGCCTCTTCTAGACAAGCTCGATAGCAGGGTGCAAAATTGGAATAACAAAAACTTATTCTACTGAGGGAAGTTACATTTGACTATGTATTAGTAGCTATCTGTAGGTATTGGACAACCTTATATTTTTGCCTAGGATGATCATCAGAGATTGAGAAAATACTGAAAAATTTCCTGCGGGAGGTACCAAAAACGCTAAAGTGAAGTGGAACATGTTTTGCCAACCAAAAGACAGGGGAGACCTAGGTATTACTGATTTAAGGCTTGTCAAAGGTTCCTATATTATGAAAAACAAATGGGATATATGTAATGCACAAGGAGATCCTTTGGGTTAAATGAGTGCCTACAGTAATACTGATAGGTAAATCAATTTGGAAAGGAAAGCCAAGATCTTTAGATTCTTGGTTGTAGAATAGGTCCCTTTGATCAAGAACAAGCATGAGAACTATATAGGCAGAGGGATATGTGATGAGAAAACCATTTTTTTCTTGAATGATCTATGGCATCTATGATGTATCTTAAGCTTTCACCATCCTGAATTAAAAGGAAAACTGAACATAGCAGAAGTTGCCAAGGTTTCATCATTATCGAGTGGACATGAGTGGAGATTGCCATATGGCCGGAGATGGGATGAGCAGGTTGTTCAGTTCAATCTTGCTTGCAGAAACATCAAATTTAAGAGTGGAGAGGACTACTGGTTCTGGAGGCCAAATACCTAGATCTTAAATAAAAATCCCATGAAAGCATTCCATGATCCTATATCATTGGTTATATAAGATAAAATTGTGTGGTACAATCATTTTCTTCCACGATATAATCATCCTTTGGCTTGCACGTTGGAAGAGAATGATTACATTAGATAAGCTTTTCATTTAGGGTATTGCACAAACTAACTCACGTGTCTTGTGTAACAGGTTTGCAGAATACCAGGATCACCTATTTTTTCAATGTCATTATTCAACCAAGGTGTGGAGTGCAATTTTGAAGCAGCTGAATATCAAAAGATGGATCAATGGATGGCAGAACATTATAGATTGGCTCACTTCAAACACGACTTGAGAATCTAAATTTCAAAAAGACATTACTCTATTTGGGTTATCACTAGCGTTATACCATATCGTGAGGGAAAGAAACAATAAGTTCCATCAAAGAATGAGCAAAGATCACTCAATTCTCATCAGGGACATTCTTGAAAGTATTTGGTACTCAGCTTGTTCTTAGAGGAGATACAAAGCTAACGAGTTCAACTGAAAATTGGCGATTAATCTTGGCATCGATATGAAAGTCTTAGCCAAGGTCTGCTGGTTAATCATGGAGACCCTCTTTATCCTCTTCTTCTTTACTCTAATGGAAACCTCTGGCGGGACCAGTGGCTCCCCAAACCCCTGCTCCTTTTTGTACTACTGAATTGCTGGTCCCTTTTGTACTACTGAATTGCTGAGGCTTGGTTCAGCTGCAAATGGATGGCCTTTACGGAAGAAACAATAATGATGGAAGGCACTCACTTAATCTGACTTTTACATCCTCTGTCCTTCTATCTACCTTTGGAGGTTATGCCCTGCCATGTTGGTGTCCACAATTGGTTAGGGCAATAGAGATCTTTGGCACCATTATTGAAGGCTCTAAATAGATAATTCAATTTGGTGCCTCCATTGTTACTCCTATTTCTTCCGACTTCATCTGCTATCTCTCTTCTCTCACCAACTCATCAGTAGCATTGAGACTTCAAAGAGCACATGATTTGAATGATGAACAATGGCTAACATTAGCTTTCATGAAATTTTGTGTAAACCACCTATTTTGTTGTTGTGTTATACAACTTTTGTACAGTTTGGCAGTCATCATCATTTTTTTTTTGCTTCTAATTTGCTTAGCTTATGTTGTCACTCTATGACAACTTTTTGTAAATGTTGACACTAGATTTGGAAAGGTCTTTGTAAGCCATCTATATTTTGCACATGCAAAGCTAGTGGTTGCTCTCTAGAAATATCTATTATAAATTTGCCACATACGGCCTTTATATTAAAATCTGACTTACAAAAAATAACAAACTAGATGTTCGTGTTTCTTCCAAGTCTCATGTTAGGGAGTTTGAGGTTAAGGAACAGATTCAACAGCCTGATGCAGTGGTTGACTTAACGAAGGGCACTGACGATAAGGTTGTTAAGCAATATAGTAGAGGTAGGAGTATAGGAAGGATGCTAAAGCAATAGTTTTGGTCTTCCTTTTGATAGGATTTGGAATTGCTCCCTAGAAGAAGACTTAGCCTATTGATGGTTTGAAAGCACATTGAGCAATTGCTAGTGGTACTGTCTATTATAATGACCGTCTTATATGCATATTTCAATATCTTTGAAATTTAATGAAGAACAAAAAGAGAAATAGTTGTCCTTGTTGTCACAATCCTGAATGGATCAACCATAAGAATGCCTTTCTTTTTGTCGTAGAGTGACAAGATCAGTAACATTTAATCATTATAATTATAATAATCGTTATAATGATAATAACAATTACTTTAACGAACTGTTGTCGAGTGTTTTCAGCTTTGTGGCCATTTTTCTTGCAGAAATACTTAATGTGTAAGTGAAAAGTATGTTAGGAAATCCGACAAGATCATCGCAAAATGCGCAGCGGAAAAACAAAAACTTGAGCTCCGATTTCCTACCAAGGATCCATGTTGTTCGTTTAATTCGATGAAAGAAATCAAAAACTTTACCTCTGTAGATTCGAAATCTGCAGACGTAGGAGGTGCGAACGTAGAAGGTGCGATGGCACGATCACCCTCTGTCGGTATCCACACGAATGCTTCCGCCCGGAGTGCTAGTTCTTGAACGGCGCGGCTGAGAGAACTCGTTTTTCTCTAAAAACGGCACTAGGGTTTTTCTGATTATTGTGTGCTTTCGTGTGTCTCTGTATATGAGATACACAGATATATATACACATATACAGACATCAAAATCCGAGTTTTAATCGGATTAGTTGATGCCAATCAAAATTCATATCAGATATGGATTCTATCAGGATATTCAAAATCCATATCAAATATGGATTCTCTCGTTATTATCCGATAGTATATATATATATATATATATATATATATATATATTCACCACAAAAAACGAAAATAATAATAATAATAATTAATATCTAATATTAATATTATTAATATCAGCCTATACGCATTCTTGTGTGTGAACCGATAGGCCCATATTGATTGGCAGTCGGTTAAATCTCTATTGAACCAACAAGTCGTAATTGGTCTCTAGCAAGACATTACGACTACCAATTAATACGAGTAAAGTCCAACTAGCCTAATAATAGTACATGCATTAATCCCTTTGTCACACGATATCTAGTTTGAATATAAGTCATGGTCAGCGTCATGCTTATGTTGTTCAAACATATGATTACTCGATCTCTAAGTAGACTGATAAAACAAATGATATTGATCACACTATCAATTCTTCTGAGCACGCCATGCATTTCACAGTCTCACTAATCGAGGGGCCCAAAGATATCTCTCTCAAAAGAGGGACAAATTCTATCTTGATTGTTCAATATTCTCTACATCATTTCTATCATATTCAACCATGACCTTTATTATTATCCAGTTACGGATAACGTTAGATCATGTGAAAATATAATAGTCCTTATGTTGGAAACTATGACAATCTCAAGTCTAAGAATCAAAATATGACTATCATGAGATTTACTTATGACGCTAATCCATGTAGTAATCTCATGATGGGTCTATCCAATACATTGTTCTTTAACAAGTATCTATGAGATTGATTTGTATCACCATACACATAATCATCTCATGATTATCAAATCAATACTCATACTGGTTATAAATTATTTTATCTCTATAACAATAATGAAACAGGGACATATATCAAAATTGTGTAACATACTAACCAACAATAATGATAATAAAACCTCTTTTATTAATAATAAATGTATAACATAAACATCCAAATCATGGCCTAGGACACATACACTAACAAAGTAAATACGTGACAGTATGCATAATCATACTCATATATGTACATATAGTATTAGAATAGTAACTAAAGATGTATATAAGTTAAAGTAACAGTCTTTAGTTAGGAAACACTTTTGCTTATTGTTTCCTAGATAACTAGCCGTTAAGGCTGAATAGCCACTTGCAGAAGGGCCGTTGAAGGCTTAAGTCTCTATTGGAGACTTCCCTTCTTACTTCAAAAGAATCAACTTAATACAATTTATTTATTCAACGTTCTTTACTTCTTGTTTATTTTGGATTCATGTTCACTATTTCGTGGAACTATTATGTACTGGTTTTTAACACATCTTTGGCTGAACAAAGCAATTTCAAGCAGAGTTTTATGTCACAATGGTATTGCACTAGTGATGCTTTTCGTTTGATGCTATAACAGCGGCGATCTTTCTCATGGTCTTCGAAACACACCATCTGCTACTATGAAGGTACTTGAATGGACTTGCTATTTCTTAATGTGAATGACGGTAACCAACTTTTTATAATGCATGGAAACATGATGCAGGATAACACTTTTTTTTGTTGGATTTTGTAACTAATGATTATGAATTTAGTGAATTAATTGATAAAAAACTTCTACAGATAGCAAATGCAGAGTCTTATTTGGATGTGATGCAGCATGCTGGAGTATCTGTTGATGTCGAGGTACTTATTTTCTGATATAGAATTTTTTATTATCCAACACTTGGTTTTAATGAGGGATTAGCATTTTTGAGGCCATTTTTGTTGTCAAGGTACGGAAGAAGGCGATCTTGGATAGATCCAATGCGTTGGCTAGTGGTGTAAATGGGCGCATTGTTATGAACATGGAATTACTGGATGAGGTATACGTTAGGAAATAGTCTTGCTGTTTCTCTTGTTTGTTGTTTACCTTCTGATATGGATTTTTTGAACTACTTAGGTTGCAAATCTTGTTGAAGCACCTCTTCCTGTGCTTGGAAATTTTGAAGACAGCTTCTTAAAGCTTCCAAAAGAACTATTAATAATGGTATATGATGTTTACATGATTTGGAATTATGTCATATATGTTAAGTTCAGTTTGTTGGTTAAGATTGACTTACCTGATTGATGTTGCATCTTTTTTATTTTCTTAACCTAGTTACTCTTAGGTTTTTACAAGTCTGGAATTCTATAAGCTTCAATTAGAGGCTGGCAATAATATTCAGCCACATATTCCACGAGTGAGGTGATATTTAAATTACTTGTGAAATACATCTAGGAAGGATAATGTTATGGTTTTTGCTAAATATTAATCTTCGTAAACTTATCATGCTCTTTTCTTTCTTTGTTTTTTCGCTCTTATTTACAGCAACAATAACAACAACCATTACCCCATTCCTCTTATTTATTTTGTCTTCTTAACGTAAGTAAGATGCACCTTCATGCATGTAAATAATTTAAGGCAGGACGTACAAAATGTAAGATAAAAGGCCTCCAGCGTATGGTTTCCTAGATAAAAGTACACAACCATTCACCGGAAACCCCCTTTGTAGAAAACTATCCAAAAAATTTTCAGGTCTAGTTTACCATTAAGAACAGTTTCCCAATTTGGCCTATTTCTGATTACGTTTCTCCTGGTAGACTTGAACATTTTGATGAAATCTAGAATCCCTCTTCCTCTTATGTAAGCAAATTTGCTCATACTGAAGTAAATTCTTTGGTTCCCCATGCCAAATATCATACGTGGTAGCTGAACTGCTAGCCAACATATCCCCCTTCTGAAGTTTAGTCTCCCAGTTGTTCCTATTTGGTCGTTAATTACAGTATGCCAGGATGTGGGTCTGAGACTCACGTGAGTGCCTTGTAACTCCATATCTTCTTTGAGTGCATGGAAAGAGAAGACGTTCATGAGTCTACACACTTGACAGAACAACACACGTTATTTACTCTTCTTAATTTCCCCACTCCACCAACTTATTTCTTTTTGAAAGCTTTTTTTGCAAGACAGTCGAAGGTATAGAAATGAAGAGGATAGAAAAAAGCCAATGTTATATTCGCTTGACTCATAAAATACAAAGGAATCGCCTTTAATAGGCTTTGTTGTTTCAACCTCTAACGGTTATATCCTGCTGTAGTCACAGCGGTCACTTTGTTATTTTTAACTATACAAGAGTCTAAACTAATAGTTTATTATACTAAGTTACATTTACATATATTACTAGTATGTATATACTGTATTTGTATATGTATATATGTATTTATACAGTATGTACAGTGATAAAAAATACAGTATGTACAGTGTACTTTATACTGTATTTCTGCACTCCCTGTTGAGCTTAATTGTATATGTGTTTATACAACTAAGCTTAGGCAGAAGAAAGTGGAAAATCTTAATAGATACAGGTTTTGTTAGAATGTTTACAATTTGATCATGGAAAAAATATGCTTCAAATTCATAACTATCTCTTTAATTTTTTTCCTAATAAAGTGTCTGTCAATGTCCTCATGTTTTGTTTTATCATGATGCACAGGGTTTTCAGCCGTACTTATGGTCACATAATATGAGTATAGGAGTAAGATTCTATGTCCAATATCATCTAATACTTTCTTAGTCATAATCCCTCATAAAGTCCAATTGCTAATGCCCTTAATTCATCCTTTGCATTGGTTCTAGACACATTAGGTTGCTTCTTGCTTCTCCAAGTCACGAAGTTTCCCTGTAAATATGTTACATAGCCAGTAGTAGACCTCATGTCACTCTTGGATTCAACCCAGTCAGCATTAGTGAATATTTGAATCGATATCTCCATGTTTTCTTGAAATAAAAGCCCTATCCTGGTGCAGACCTAAGTACCTAAGAATTCTTAGGACAACTTGTAGATGTTCATTGGTAGGATCATGTATAACTTGTCTAACAAAGCTTACAACATAGCATGTATCTGGTCTAGTGTGTGACAAATAAATTAGCTTCTCAACAATTTTCTGATATCTCAATTTGTCAGCGGGAGTATTAGCCCACAATTCCTTTGGTTTATGCCCTGGTTCAACTGGAGAAATTGCAGGCTTGCACCCTATCATGCCTATTTTAATTAGTAGATCTAAGATGTATTTTCTTTGAGATATAGACATTCCATTCTTATTTTTAGCAATCTCCATTCTAAGAAACACCTATTTTTTTCCAAATCCTTCATATTTTTTTTTGTAAGTCAAATTTCATTAATAATCAAAAGTTACAAGGTAGGTAGCCATCATAATAGGTAGTAGCCATATCAATTGCTTATTGTACAATTTGCTAACAATTAGGCATAGCCTAATACTAAGGATCGATTCAAAAGCCAATCAGCCAAGGCAAAAAGAACAACGCCCTAAAACTGAAAGAAGAACAAAAAAATACAAAATAACCATCATGGCATATAGACTAAGACATTGCTCATTGTACATTGACTAAACCAATAGGTAGAGCCAAAACAAAAGAGCAATTAAAAAGCTTTCCTGAAGTGGGGATAGGAACAGACCAAGGACTGAAAAGAGTCAAAATACACAAAGGATGTCAAACGGTACAAACAAAATGGCCAGGCTAAGATATAGAACGGAATAGAAGAGTTTTTCTTACCAGAATTGACGTGCCAAGCTAAGAGAACACTTCTATTTCAATATCAAGGTTAATAGCAAGCTCCCAGTTAAATTTACAAAACTTGTAACCTCTCCAAGAGTCAGCAAAATATCTAATGCTTCGAAGGATGTCTTTGAGCATAGCCTGATAATCTTTCCCACTTTGTTGGTACATGTGTTATTTCTTTCACTCTAGATGTTGTAGACTACAGCCGAGAACCCAAAATGCACTAGGTCCCAAAACTTCAAAGCTCAAGTGTTGCAAGAAGTAAGCCATATGCACTAGGTCCCAAAACTTCAAAGCCCCAAGTGTTGCAAGAAGTAAGCAGTTAATTATGTTTTGCCATATGAAGATCTTGTCATTGGATTTGGTCTACAACATAACAGCATTCCACACTTCTGTTGTGAAATGGCATCGGAAGAAATGATATTTGGGTGCAATCATACAAGCATTAATGCACCGGATTCCATCAGAACTCCGAAGTTAAGCATGCTTGGGCGAGAGTGGTACTAGGATGGGTGAACTCCTGGGAAGTCCTCCTGTTGCACCCTTAAAAAAAGGAAATGATCTTCCAAAAGCCTGGGACACAAGACACATGAGTTAGAATGATTCAAACCTAGTTCAATAGTTTGTCATATGTATTCATCCTCTCCAACATGCAAGGCATAGAATGATTGCATGGCGTGGAAGATGATGAATACACCAAACAATTTTCTCCCAACCAACTTTTAGAAGAGTTTACTGAGCCTTTATGACATTTTTCGCAAAAAACATTGTTAGGTTTCCAAATCTAATAATCCTCTCCTCGTCTTCTACATATACTGTTTCAAGTTTGATTGAATTGGCTGACTTGGTCATCCCAACCTATACCATATGGTATCTGGAACTCATTTTCTTGTATCACCATTGATACTATGGCTTCTTCTGGTGTATTAAGCTTGTAGAAATATACTCTAGAAATACACGGTAAATACATTAGTACAAATATATTAAAAATATAGGATGTATATGATACAGATACATTAGTGTGTACATATTTATCATTTGTTTGATAATGATAGATCACTAGAATATAGTCGTTACCTGCCTAAACCAACTAGCCGTCGGACGGGATTCTGGCCGTTGGAGCTCATAGTTTACTCCTATAAAAGGAGCAACTCATATACATACAATGCAAGATGTTTATTTTTTATTAATAAAACACTGAAAATTCTATATGGTATCAGAGCTATTCCCTTTGAACCATCCTCTTTTGTTTAGTAAAAGTCATCTGAAATGAAATCAGTTAATGAGCCAGCGAGACAGAAGCAACTTCCACCATGGATACACCAGGGATTGGGTCAAATATTCACTCCACCTCATTTGAAGGTGCACCATTGATGATTACAAATCACAAGCTCACTGGAAATAAGTACTTATCATAGAGTAGAGCAGTAGAGATGTTTATCACTGGAAGAGCAAAGAAGACTACCTGTCTGGGACTATGCTAATACCTATTCCTATAGAACCCAAATTTAGGGCATGGAAAGCAAAAAATTCTATGATTATATCATGGCTAATAGGATCAGTGATCCCTGAACTCAGTGACAATTTCATAATATACTCTACTGCTTCCAACATCTGGAAAGCAGCCAGAGAAATGTACTCTAAGAAAGATAATGTGTCTGAGCTCTATGAACTAGAAGCTCAGCTTCAAGAAATCAAACAAGGAGACTTGCGTGTAAGCAAGTATTACTCCCAACTGACTAAAATATGACAGCAAATTTACATATTTGAAAATCACGCCTGGACTTGCCATGCAGATGATCAATTATTTAAACAAATCACTGAGACTAAGTGAGTATTCAAGTTTCTAACTGGCTTGCACAGGTGTTAGGAAATCCGACAAGATCACTGCAAAAACGCACAGCGGAAAAACAAATCTTGATCTCCTATTTCCTACCAATGATCCATGTTGTTCGTTTAATTCGATGAAAGAAATCAAAAACCATACCTTTATAGATTTGAAATCTGCAGACGTAGAACGTGCGAACGTAGGAGGTGCGATGGTACGATCACCCTCTGTCGGTATCCACACGAATGCTTTCGCCCGGAGTGCTAGCTCTTGATACGGCGCGGCTGAAGAACTCGGCTTTTCTCAAAAACGATTCTAGGGTTTTGTTTTTATGTATTCTGTAGTGTACAAGACACACCAGGATATATACATATATATAGATATCAAAATCCAATTCCAAATCGGATTGGTTAATGCCAATCATAATCCGTATCAAATACGGATTTTGTTATGATTAGATAAAACCAATCAAAATCCATATCAGATATGGATTCTATTGTTCTTATCCGATGATATAAATATATATATATATAAACGAATATAATAATAATAATAATTAATATTTAATATTAATATTATTAATATCAGCCATACGCATTCTTGTGTGTTACCCGATAGGCCCATATTAATTGGCAGTCAGTTAAATCTCTATTGAACCAACAAGTCGTAATTGGCCTCTAGCAAGGCATTACGACTACCCAATTAATACGAGTATAGTCCAACTAGCATAATAATAGCACATGCATTAATCCCTTTGTCACACGATATCTAGTTTGAACATAAGTCATGGTCAATGACATACTTATATTGTTCAAACATATGATTACTCGATCTCTAAGTAGACTGATAAAACAAATGATATTGATCACACTATCAATTCATTTGAGCACGGCCATGCATTTCACAGTCTCACTAATCGAGGGGCCCAAAGATATCTCTCTCAAACGAGAGGGACAAATTCTATCTTGATTGTTCAATATCCTCTACATAACTTCTATCACATTCAATCATGACCTTTATTATTATACAGTTTGATCATGTCAAAATATAATAGTCCTTATGTTGGAAACTATGGCAATCTCAAGTCAAAGGATTAAAACATGACTATCATGAGATTTACTTATGACGCTAATCCATGTACTAATCTCATGATGGGTCTATCCAATACACTGTTCTCTAACAAGTATCTATGAGATTGATTTGTATCATCATACACATAATCATCTCATGATTATCAAATCAATACTCATACTGATTATAAATTATCTTATCTCTATAACAATAATGAACCAGGGACATATCAAAATTGTGTAACATACTAACCAACAATAATGATAATAAAACCTCTTTTATTAATAATAAATGTATGACATAAAACATCCAAATCATGGCCTAGGGCACATACACTAACAACAGGGACGTTGATGCATTCAGATGAAGAATATTAGGAACCAACCCCTACCAAGTCTAACCACTGCTTTCTCATAGATTAAACATGAAGAGAGCAGATTAAAATTTATTATGAGACCACTTCCCACCTTAGTCACTGAAGGATGAGCTCTCATTCCTGGAAATGGAGGTCCTAAGTATCAAAACTCTCATACTACTGTCCATAAAATTAAGAGGTCAATAGGTGAAAAGCCTCATGGCAAACACTGCCGAGAAACTGGACATACAACAGAAACATGCTGGAGACTGCATCCAAAACTGAGGCCACCTCATAGACCCCTCAATAACCTTTGGACAGAAAACAAGGCTCAAACAGCTTAAACTAATGTGGTTAGACATGGAGCCACTAGGCACACAGAAGCGACTGTTCTTGCACTAACTTAAGACTAGATAGAGGCACTACTTTAACTCATAAATCAGTAGAAGGAAGACGTATCTGCATCCATCCAAGCCACGATGGCCCATGCAAGTAATAAGCGAGAAGGTAAGGCCACTACTTAGATTGTAGATTCAGGTGCAGCTGATCATATGATTAACAACTTAAATCTCTTGTATGATTATGAAAAATTCTTTACTTATAAATCAATAAAGATAGTAAATGGGGTAAAACTTACATGTAGTAGGAAAGGGGTCAGTAAAACTAGCAGAGCAACTGCATGTACAAAGTGTTCTGTATATACCACATATTGGATTCAACCTTATCTCAGTAGGCAAATTAACTAGAGATAACTTCTACACAACTCACTTCTCACCCTCTGAGTGTTATTTTCAGGGGAACTACCATGGGGGAGAAGATTGACAATGCTAGGAATCTAGATGGGCTCTACATTTTGCAAGCTGAGACACCTAAATCAGGAGACAATATGTTCAGCTTCTATACTAGTACCACCCTAGGGGTAGATATTACACATATTCTCTTTTGGCGTAGGAGACTAGGCCACACCAACTTTATGTACTTAAAAAGACTTATGCCTTATTTATTTATCAAAATTGACCCAAAAATGCTTCGTTATGAAATCTTTCAATTCGCAAAACAAGCAAAGAACACCTATCCTTTTAAGAATTATGTACACACACAACCATTTCACCTTATATACTCAGAAATTTGGGGACCCTGCGGAGTAGCTAACATTAATAGAGGTAGGTGGTTGATTACATTTATGGATGATCATAATAGAATGACATGAGTATATCTAATGAGACATAAATCAGAGGCATGACAGATTTTAAAAGATTTCATTAACTTTGATTAAAATTCAGTTTGGTGTAACAATTAAAACCCTAAGATCAGACAATGGTTCTGAATATCTGGACAAAACAGTAAAAGAATTTTTAGGGCTTAATGGTGTACATCATCAAACAGCATGAACATACACCCCACAACAAAATGGAGTAGCAGAGAGAGAAAACAGACACTTGTTAGATTAACTAGGACGATTATGTTTTCAATGAATGTCCCAAAATTCTATTGGGGAGAAGTTCTTACAGCCAGATATCTAATCAATAGAATGCCTTCTAGAATCCTCGCCTTCAAAACGCCTAAACAAGTCCTCTTGAGTTGTCATCCTTATGCGCAACTAGTATCAACTCTTCCATTCAAACTATTTGTGAGTACTGCATATCTATTTGTCCAGCCACACTTATAGGGAAAATTCGGTTTTAGGCCTACTAAGTGTATATTCCTTGGTTATTCAAGTACACAAAAGGATGAGTGTTACTGCCCTCTTACTAGAAAGATGCATGTTATGCTAGATGTGAAGATTGATGAAAACCAACCCTAATACTCATGAAACTTAGGAGCTGTAAGTAATGGATCAGAACAGAGAAATTATTGGGGAATTATTGTTATACTACATACTATTGGAAACAGTACTAGGATGGCAGAACAAATGACGGAAGACAGTGTTGATAGAGAATACTTTGATACTCCAGAAACTGGGACACATACTGAAATAAGACCAAACATGCCAATCACTCAAGTATACACTAAGAGAAGACTTAATAGTTAAAATAATGAACCTTATGAGGAAAGTGAATTCAATAGCAATAGTGAGATAGAAAGTGATGACAGACCTAGTGTACTTAGGAAGGAGTTAGAGAATGCACAAAGCATCTCCTATATAATTTCATTTCTTTCTAGAAACTCAACTCAGGTTTTAAGAGTTTCACTAGTTCATTAGACGACCTAAAAATACCTAGAAACATTAATGAGGCACTAAGCATTCTAAAATGGAAACAAGCTGTCCATGAAGAAATGGAAGCCCTGACCAAGAACAATACCTGGGAGCTACACCCCTGGACTAAGAATATCAAACCAGTAGGGTGTAAGTGAGTATTCTCTGTTAAATACAATACTAATGGTACAGTAAACATGTACAAAGCCAGATTAATGGCCAAAGGTTTTACCTAAACATATGGAATAGACTATCTGAGAAATTTTTTTAGAGAGAAAATTTTGCAGAGCGGTCCCCTCCACCTCAGAAAATTATTTTCCTTTCTCTTCTTCTTCCTCTTACTCTGTACATCTTAAATCCTCACCACTTCTCGTCGGCCTCGGGCCACTCTGGCCGCTTCGCTACGGTCGGAGAACATGCACTCTTCAAAATATCTACTCAGTGAGGGTAGGCTCTTTCAAATAAGCCTTCTCCTCAAAAATCTACAGCATGCAGCAGACTGTTCGGAAAAATCAGCTTGGGCTCGCTCCTTAAGCCGGATTTTAAACCTGAGACTTCAACGACGCTCACTACACATGAAACAAGCTAGATAAAGGGAAAAGATCCTTCGCAATTAACCCCGATGAGGTCGCGAAATACAAGCTGAAATGGAATCTTACCATAGTCGGACATGTTATGGGAAATAGCGCTTCCTATCTAAACATACAAAAGTTTGCAGAGCAACAATGGGGACAGAAGGGACTTCTTGAGGTCCAGAAAGTTGCGGAAGACCTATTTGTGTTCTATTTTCAGTCCAAGGAGTCGAAGCAGACTATCTTAGAACAATCTCCCCTACCTTTCGGAAATCGAATCCTGCTCCTATGGCCGCGGGATCTTAACAAACCAGTAGAGAGGCTCAAGCTGAACGCAATACCTGTATGGGTTTCGTTTCTCAAACTAAACCTTATTACTTTAACATGCATGTCCTAAGTGGTTTAGGCTCTTTGATAGGGAAGCCAATGTTTATGGACAAAATGACTTCCTCTCAAGCACGAGTTGCTTTCGTAAGAATTTGCGTGGAGATCACTGCCCCCCAATATATATCACTTATATTCGTGAAAAAGGCAAAGAATGCACCCAGGAAGTAGTTTATGAATGGATTCCAGCTCTTTTCCTCAAATATAAAACCTTTGGTCGCTCATGCACACCAAACCTCCAGCAATGGAAAATACTACCAACAAGACCACTAAGCCACAGCTGTGATGCAGGAGGCACCAAAAACCAGTTAAGAAGGATAGGCAAAGCCAAACATGGAAAGAGAAGGGAAATAAGAAAATAGCTGCTGACCTGGGCACAAAGCCAAACCAAACCCAAGGAAAAAGGGTGTTAAGTCCTAGGGACAAAAGGAAAGCTGCAGTGGGCCCAAGCAAGAATTGCCCCTCGAGTGGCACTGAGGGCAGTGAAGATGAAGCAGAAGATGCATATGAACCTTCGGAGAAAAGGGAGACGAGAGCTTCTGCTTCAAATATACATCAATATTCTACTGACAAATTTAACCCTCTTGCGGGAATGGAAACAGACGACGAGGACGAACCTGGGAGTCAGGATGATCAAAATAACTGTGAAAACAGTACTAATTAGGAAAGACACAAGGTAAACACTGTGATCAGGGGCTCTCATCTCCTTCTCTAGAAAGGATGAGGAACGAGACCCAAAAGGCAGCTATGATATTGTCACTGAGAAAGAAGATGAACATACACCCAAATCAACTCGGAAACAATCCATACCAAACAGTGAACCCCTATTGAATCCCGGGATAGCCACACCCCTCTGAATAAGCTAATGAGTAAAACCAAGCCCAATCTAGGAACAAGCAAACATGAGAAATCGAAAACTATAGAGAATGCCCCAATGGAATTTGCTCCCCATGACTTGGAGAATTACCGACAAGGTCTAACAAGTCCACCACAAACTTAGGAAGGGGTGAGAAAGTTGCAGAAATAACTTCAAAGTCTGCAAATGATGAGAAGGTAAGCGCATAGGGGAGAGGCAACCCGCAGGGAGCTGAGATAAAAGTTGTAAGCTCTGATGATGAGAGTCTAGAGGGGAATTTTGATATTAGCATTGGAAAGGTGACGGAGCTATAAAATGTGGTAGACCAGTGTCAGACTGTACTTGAGGAAGCAAAGCTAGGAAACAGAGAAGGCCCCTTACTAAACAGTATAAAAGACGTGCAAGTAGGGCAGGCCTAGAGTCCTGTAAATTGTTGCTTGTCTCTTCAATAAATCTTCTTGAACACCGATATGCTAAGGTTGAAGGCACAAAAACTCCAAGATACTTGATAGGTAGGTTGCCTAGTGTAACCCAAAAGCTGCGCATATTTCCTGTTGAAGAGCATTCTTGCACCGTCAATATATACCACTCTTTTGAAGATCATAGCAGCCAGTATTCTCCCCAAAATCTTGTAGGATCCTTTTGATTGTCAAGTTAGAATTCGAATCAGCCTTTGGTAGAAGGAAAAGGTCATTTGAAAAATGAATGAGTTGATTTGAAGCTTCTTACTTGTATTGTGAAACTGGAACTTTCTTCTTGTAATTTCCTGTTTTGACATTAAATAAAATCCTTGCATCACCAAAATGAACAAATAAGTAGATAAAAGGGTCACCTTATCTTAAGTTTCCAGTGGAATTGAAACCCTCCCACCAACGAACCATGCAAATTTATGGAGAATATAGAAGGAGAAATGCATAGCCAAATCCGTCCTCTGACAACCTCTGGGAATTGCATGGGTTTTAAAAAATGCGTAAGGAATCGTGTCTTACCAATTTATAAGCTTTCATAATGCCTACTTTTACAGAACGCTTCAGATTACCGTCTTTCCTGTCATAATTTCTAACAGCAAGTAGAGTACCTGGATTTTGGAGAGCCATCTTTTCCTCATTCTGGGCAGAGATAGTGTGCCCATCTTTCAAGAGAAGTCTTTGAATTTGTTCCAGCTCATCTTTAGCTTCAGCAATCCTGGTAAATGTGTTCTATACAACGCAGTCAATGAACATAAAGTTTGAGGTTGCTTTCAGAACACACAGATTCCTCAGATTTTTATTAAGGGTACTACCATATAACTTGTGGTCTGAAAAATAGAGTCCTTTATGGGTCAGTTTGGAATGCAATTATAATCATGACTTGAATCATCTAACTTAACTCATGTTTTGTTATAGGGAGTAGCTATTCCATTCTCAATATGCTTGTATATGCTTATCCACTCTAATCTGATATGATTTGAAATTGTGTGGCGAAGCATATTGAGCTGTGGAAATATCCCTTGGAAATTTAAAATTCAAATCATCTGACTCAAGGAATTGATATAATAAATTTTTTATATAGATGATATAAAATATTCAATATGACACCCATTTTAATCTTTGTAATGCTCTTTAACATACGGTCATTGGTTAATACACATAATTTCATTAGTTTTCACGAACATTATCTGTTTCTTCCTCTTAAAAAGTATGAAAGAGGGATGGCCTGTGTTAAAACTTTTATTGGGTTCTGTATTTGAGTACATCATTGATTATAGTCATGGAAACAAATGCAATCATTAAGCTTTGCTGCATTTTCCAATTCTGAGCGCAGGTATTGCGTGTAAAGTTGCCAAAAACATTATTGAGACATTGTTTGAAGAATATAATCATCCTTAATCATATGTTTACGTAAAAGTATATCCATGTGTACCTGACATTAGCATACTCTTTTGACATACAACTACCAAAATAGGTATAGCCCCACGTAATTCATGCTACTCATTTGAAGTTCTCTTAGTCGCTCATGAACTTGTTTCTTGATATTATTTCTCTGTTCCTTGTCTTTGTGGTACACCAGACCTTGATATGTCATGACTTTTGTAGGTAATGTTGAAGCATCAGAAATATTTTGCAATAATTGATGAGCACGACGAATTATTGCCATACTTTGTATCTGTGAGTTTCCAAAATCCTTTGAATGTCAGGGTGACACTTTTCTACACTACAAGTTTCCTTTGAGATAATGCTCAACTTGGTAACGCGCTACAGGTTGCCAATGGAGCAATCACTGACGCTGTGGTTCGAAAGGGGAATGAAGCTGTACTAAGGTTTGCTAGCTAATCCATTGACACACACACACACACGTATGTATATATATAGAGACACACACACACACGTGTGTGTGTGTGTTTTTTTGTGTGTCTGTCCATATATATGTCTTTCTCTGTAAGTCCGAGTGACGAAACTGTAATGAGGGTAGTAGCTCTGTCCATTTCAGTCCCTGGATGAAGTATTTATGTGTATCTGTCCATATATATGTCTTTCTCTATAAGTCCGAGTGACGAAACTGTAATGAGGGTAGTAGCTCCGTCCATTTCAATCCTGGATGAAACCTGAATATCTCTCTCCCTCTTCTGTGTGTCTATGATGAAAAATCTTGTCCGTTACAAATAGGAAATAAATATCCGGATTCTATCTTATTCCATTTTTTAGTTTGGGCCTGACTTGTGTTCGACATTCATTTTTTCAGAGCTCGTTACGAGGATGCTAGGTTTTTCTATGACATGGATACAAGTAAAAGATTTTCTGAATACCAAAGTCATCTCAAAGGGATTATTTTTCATGTAAGTTTCTCCTATTTTTCTTTTTCGAGTTTGAGCTTTTTCTTTTTTAATTTAATATTTCATTCCTAAAAGATCAGGGATATACAACAGTTTGTACAAGGAGGTCAAGCTTCTACATATAACCCATCACTATCTATTTCTGTCACCCTGCCCTTGTGCAATTCATAGATAAAAAACAATTTACAAAAATTTCAGTTAGCTGTAACTTCCTTGTATGTCTCCAAGAGCTAACAACGGCCTTTGCCCTTGCTTTCGCTGATCTATGGTCTCCTTTCCTCAACTCTATAGCGAAGGAGAAGGCCAAACCCTACCGCTGCACGGTAATTCCGATTTGACAATGAATGAATCATGAGGGAACTATAAGCAAAGGATCCTAGCCGACCGAAATGGCGGATCTCGCACTCAGAAAAACAGCCCTTGCTTTCGCTGATCCACTCCCTATCTGAAAGTCTTTGATATCTTTCTCTCCAAATAACATATGTAGCCACTATTAAGCTGAACTGCAGTGGTTCCATTTTAAACTTTCATGCCCACTAGTCAGAATCACCACACTCCAAGATTTGCAGCCATCAAATTTACTCTGGTTGCAGTGTGTCGCTTTACGTATACGTGCCCAGATAATCCTTAAATATGGACAGACCAAATGAGGGGTTCTTGGCTTTTGACTTGTCAAGTTTGTTATCTTATATACTTGGACTTGTAGTGCAGGGAAATGATGAGCTGAACTGTTTATGCTTCAAAAACTGGATTTTTTGTTCCTTTAGTTCTGTTTCCTCCTCTAGTAGTTTCTCATGTATGATGACGAAAACAACAACGTTCAAACATTTTTCTAGTATATAGGTTCAACTATATGGATCAATCATTTCTCTTGCACTTTGTTTATTTATTTAAATTTTTTTGAGTCGTAGCCTAAATCGTACCATCCTTGTGTGTCTCCTAATATCTAATGTATAATACGCATCTTTCAGAACTAGCAAATCATCTCAACATGATTTGGACCTAAGTACTTAAACGTCTCACTTAAGTCTTATACCCTCTATATGACATATAAATCAACTGTCTCCATAGTGCTCTATCACTGACCATATGTTCTCTAATTGTCATATAAGTCATATCATTCCCTATTGTCTCTCTTCATGTTTTCTTTGGTCTCCCTCTCCACGTTTAACATGCACCTCACTCATCGTCTTGCACCGCCTAGCAGTGCATCTGCAGGACGCCTTTGTACATGCTCATACCATCTTAACATTGACTCCATTATCTTCTTATCTATAGGAGCCGCTCTAACTTTTCTCCTTATATGTACTTTTCTTATTTTATCCTTGCTTGTATGGCCATACATCCATCCTAACATTCTATTTTCGCCGCTCGCATTCTTTATTCATGCTAATAATTGATTGTCCAACATTCAGACATGTACAACAATGCAAGTCTTACGTTCTTTAAAACTTTCCTTCAAGGTTTAAAGGTACTTTCCTATCACAAAAAGACCTGACGCACTTCTCTACCTTAATCACCCCGTATTTACTCGGTGAATCACATCCTTGTCAATTCCTCCATCTTTTTGTAGTATAGATCATAAATACCTAAAGCTCTCACGTAGAAGATCTCTTGGTCTCTAGTTTCACACAAGGTTACAAGGTTATTATTTTGCTGCTAAAATTAAATTTCACACTGTCTTCTTTTGACTCAATTTGAGGTCATTTTCCTCTAGTGTCTCCCGCCGACATTCCAATATCATATGTCATTAACATGCTCCACATAACTCTGTTTTGAATATGTCGAGTGGCCTCATCTGTAGCTAAAGCAAATAAGTATTGACTTAATGCCGATTTTTGGTGTGAACCCACTTGAGTAGCATGTACGCTAATAATGTTGATTATTTCCTTTTCAAGCACCAACTTAAGAGCTATAATTCTATCTCTTTTTCTAAAATCACCTACTATTTCGTCTCTTAATGAGGCATCTATAATAACTTTAACTCCATTTCTTCTCTTATTCTTTCTTATGTACTAGAGTTTAAATAATGAATTGTGTAACATCTTAGCTTTCTCACCTATCCACTTTGTTTCTTACGTCCATTATCTATAGTCATTAGAGTTCTAATGTTCTATGTTCCTAGTGTAATACTCCTACCTAACCTAGTATTTTCTCCCATAATATCTAGCTTGGACCCTACAAGCTTTTGCTTTTTATTGCATCCGAGTTTTCTAGGAGATGCAACGAACTCTGGGTCAGTTGTCGCTACATTTGGACTTCTCGACGGGGCCTATGCGGTCCTTGTCGACACCCTGCATTCGGATTATATGATGCGTTCCATATGGAGAACATCTTAGCATTGCCGCAATTTCTTGTTTGATCAATAATCATGTTTAATGACAAAATCTTAGAATGACTTTGATGCTTTTGACTTGGTGTTGGTGTTATTTACTCGTTGTAGCACCAATGTTTATATTTATATGAAGATAACTTTGATGTATATGTGACATGATACTCTCTCTCCAAAAATTCATCCTTTCCCTTCACACTAAAGAAAAAAAGAAAAAAACACCCCAACTATCCCTAACGTCTCTTTTCTCTCTCCTTATCCCTCTAAATCAGTGACAGTAGTCATATTTTCACCCTTTCGCTTTCCTCTCCTGTCTGATAACGGTCATATCTCCATCCTTTCTCTCCCAAAATGTTTTCATCTTTAAGCGACAGTAAGTGCACTACAACCTTGACATTTTCTCATAGCATTTACCGATTGGCGAATTTGCTTCAAACGGCTAGATTTTCACGATCTAGTTGCGATTGTTAACATGCAAGGCCTCGTCTGTGCAAAATCAGCCTGGACAAGTCTTTTAAAGTAAGACTTCTTCCTAGAAGATACATCTACTCTCAACTCCTTCAGATGAGACGTCATCAACGGAGAAAAACGTTGTCCTGGCGACATATGTGGCAGAAAACAATCAGAAATGAAGCTCTACAATTGTGGGTCAAGTGATGGGTAACAGCGCATCCTTCATGAATATTCAGAAATTTTCTAAGGATCGATGGAGTAGCAAAGGATTATTAGAGACGCAGAGATGTCATGACAACCTTTTTTATCTTCAAATTTCAGTCTGAAGAAGCTATGCAAGAGATTCTCAATAAATCTCCTCTGGCTTTTAGTAACAAGGTGTTCATCCTTTGGCCATCGGTACCTTAAAAAGGTATTCAACGGTTAAATTTGAGTGTGATCCCAGTCTGGATACGTCTTCCTTCCATACACATTCAATATGTCACCGACGCAT
This sequence comes from Eustoma russellianum, assembly GCA_036186865.1. Lineage (NCBI taxonomy): Eukaryota > Viridiplantae > Streptophyta > Magnoliopsida > Gentianales > Gentianaceae > Eustoma > Eustoma russellianum. Next base: position 7,622,468 of record AP025043.1, read on the forward strand.
TGGCTAGGATTAGAAGCATAATAGCAAAACCTTTGTTCATGAATAGAGCCACAATTGCTCAGTGTATGATGGCGTTTGCGATAATTTGTGTAGAAATTACTGCTGGGGATAAATTTCCAAACTCTTTAAAATTTACAGATAAATATGGATACGAGATAAATCAAAAAGTTCGGTATGCACTTTTGTGAAGATGAGAAAAACAAAAAACTCTTCCTAAAGCTGGAGCTTAGAAGAGAAACTGGAAGACACGGAGTAACAATCACAAAAACATGGCACAAAACATCCCAAATAATCATCTCACAAATGGGCAAACAACAGCCTGAAAACCTGTAATAGCTCCATAGACAGTGACCAAGACGCAAGTAAATTCCGCTTACGCTCAAAGGGAGAATGCTCAAACTTTTCAAAGCTAGTCTTCTCAAGATAAAGATCAAGAAGTATCAGATGATTTACCAGAATACCAAATTCAAATAAATGGTAACTTTATTTACAGGAATACCAAATTCAAATATATGGTAACTTGGATGATTCTGGGTTGACCTATCCAAAGGTGGTGATTGTCTACTAAAAGTTAAGGAAAATGAAAAGAAAATGTGCTCCTCAATAGAAAGAGTTGGACATAAGACCCCAAAAGTTATAAATTTCACCCAAACAAATTCACAACTCTCTCTTTTGGAAGATGAAAATGATGACACGGGCTAAATCAAGCAGAAAGGATGATAAGAACCACTATTCTGGCTATTCTACACTAGGGGTTGGCTCTGGAAAGCTAGATAGTTTTAGTGAGGATGAATCAGATAAAATGGCATTGGAAGTCCCTCCAACAGTAGACAGAGACTTCATCTCCAATTACAAGAAAGGATGGCAATGTTGAATAATTGTATAATGGGGATATAAAAAGAGATGCTACTTTAAAAGAAAGGAACATAGTCATTTTGAAATCAATATATAAGACTAACTCAAGGGCTAGTAATGAAGGAAACATGGAAGATCACATACAAAGTCAGCAGATCAAAGCAAGGGGTAGAAAAAGACCCCCAAAAAACAAAAGATTATCAAGTCAGCGTATTGGAATATAAGATATTTAAACTACCATTTTAAGCAGAAAGCAGTAGGGAAAAGAAAATAAGTATGATGTGTGTAGTGAAAGTAAATGTAAGGCAGAAGTATTTTGAAAAGTTCAGTAAGAATGTTTTCGCTCATTGGTAGATAGGTAACATCTCTCTGCTCAACTCAGTTTCAAGGATTTAGGTTGATTGAGATCTAAATCTATTCAAAGGTAAGTTGTTACATTGTGAAGAACAATGTATCACCTGTATTTTGATGACTAAACTAACAAAACATGAAGAATTTATTGTAACCATTGTATGTGGCTATAATGAAAGAAGTCCAAGACGTGATCCTTGGAAGGAACTCAAAAACCAAAGGAGACTATGGAAACAATCCTTGGATTATAATGAGAGATTTTAACATTGTGCTAAATGATCAAAGGAAGAAAGAGATGAAAAAAATTAACAGAAATGTGGTTGCAGAGTTCACTGATTGGATTCACAAATGGATCTCTTTAACGTCTCCTCAAAGGGATTTGATTTATATGGTCAAACAATCAAGATGCAGATAAAATGGTCTACACCTATATTGATCACATGTTCTGCAATGAGCCTTTGAAGTTACTCTTCCCAAACTTTCAATTGGATTATAAAGCTCCAATAATCTTTAACCATTCTCCTTGTATACTGTCGTACAAATGGGAAAATTTTTTGGTCCTAAATCTTTTAGATCTATAAAAGGTTGGATGAGACATCCAAGATTCAAGTTTATCTTAAATGATAGCTAGAATGCTTCAGAAGATGGGAAACCCCTAGCCTTCGAACAAACAAGGTTCTGAATAATGAAAACTTTGGGAAAATATCAGAGAGGTAGCCATGACAAAGAATACTTTTGAGGTTGCCCAACAAAATGCACCGCAAGATGGACGGAATGTCTTGTTGCAAGAGAAGTAAAAAAGATATTCTTCAAGATTATAGAAATCTACTGCCTTTTGAAGAATCCTTCTACAAGAAAAAGGTCTAGGGTAAAACAGATGAAGGCTGGTGACAAAAAGATTCATTTCTTCCATAGATCAATCAAATCTAACACATCCAGGAACAAAATTTTGAGACTACATGAGAAAGGCATGATGATTGAATATTATGACATAGTAAAGGGTCTGACCACAAGAAAAAAGTCTAGGTTAAAATAGATGAAGGTTGGTGACAAAAATATTCATTTCTTCCATAGATCAATCAAATCTAACATATCCATGAACAAAATTTTGAGACTACAAGATGAGAAAGGCATGATGGTTGAAGATTGTGACATAGTAAAGAGTCTAGCCACTGACTTATTTGTGAATCTCTTCAAGGGACCAAACCAGAATCATATCCCTGAGCAGAATTGGAGTGGAAAAACTCTAGCACCAAACCAAAGTATCTCTCTGCAATTGACTGTAACAAAAGATGAAGTAAAGTATGCCCTTTCCAAAATGTAGAAAGATAGTGCTTTAGGCCTTGATGGTTTTACTGCAAAATTCTTCATTGATAATTGGGATTTGGTGGGTGAAGATTTTACTAATGCTTTTCTCTATTTCTTTAACAAAGACTTCATATACGTCCCTATGAATGCCATATGCACTCTCACTCATTCCAAAATTGGATGCACCTATCAAGATGAAGGATTTCAGGCCTATATCTTGTTGTAATGTAACTTACAAGGTCATATCCAAAGTATTGGCAAACAAGATGAATCCATTACTATTGTATTTGGTGGATGATAATCAATCTGCTTTTGTACAAGACAGAAGCATTTAAGACAACGTCCTTCTAATGCATGTGATAGTGAAAAACTATAAAAGGGGTACTGGTCTAAGGGGATGTGCTATCAAGGTGGATATAATGAATGCATTTGACACAGTCAAGTGGAGCTACTTGACGAAATTTCTTATAAACATGAACTTCCCTGAGAACTACATAAATTTGATAAACTTATGTATTTATAAGCCTCCTCAGTAAACCTTAATGGATCCCTAATTGGTCACTTTAATTCTGAGCATTAGTCTCTTGTAAACCTTAATAGATCTCTCATTGCACCCCGAGCATTAATCTCTTGGTATTGCCTATTATAACGGCTACTTGTAAATTTATTTCTATCTATGAAATTTGACTGACAAAAAAAAAAAAGAAATAGTGATCCTCTCTCTTAGTGCCTTTTTATACTTGTCATGGAAGGGTTCACACAACTACTGAAAATAAGGATAGAGGAAACCTCTTCAGCTTTCATCCTAACTGTAAAGATATGAGTTTAACCTCATTGGATTTTGCAGATGAGCTTTTCATTTTTGCAAATGCCAATGTTCATGTTGTCGAACTCATAAAAGGCTCCTTAATGGAATTTCAAAACCTCCCAGGATTGATGTCAAACTTACAAAAGTCTGAAGTCTTCTTTGCTCAGGTAACTAAAGCAAAGAAAAAAAAAAGGTTTTCTGACATCATGGCCATTCCTCTTAGTACCCTACCGTTCAAATATCTTTGGATCCCTTTAGTCACTGGCAACTCATTTACAGATATTGTGCCCATCTATTGGACAAGTACAGAAACAAGATCAAAAGTTAGAAAACCTCCAAACTATCATATTCTTGGTGGATACAAATCATAAACTCTGTGTTAATTGTCATATGCAGATGTTGGACTTCTTCCTATTGGGCAACTTTCTGAAGGCAAAAGTCAACTAGGCTTCTGTTTTGCAAACCAAAAGAAAATGGAGGCCTTGAGAGTGCAGACCTCAAAAGGATGAACAATACTTACATAATGAAGATCATTTGGATTATTTGTCAGAACAAAAAAAGCCTATTGGTCAAGTGGGTACATTCAATCATTCTAAAAAGAAAGTCACTTTTGGAAGTGTAACCAAAGCATACTGACTCATGGATGTGGAAGAGAATCCTTTGGGTGAGAGATTAATACGCCTAACATACCAAAAGAATCATTGGTAGACAACATCTTTCTGGAAAGACCTCTGACACTCATAGGAAATTCTGGAAGTAAATCATCCAGAATGAAGAAGGATACAGAATATTAGCTCGATCCAAATATATCTCAGGTTGTAAATGGAAATCAGTGAAGGTTGTCTTATGACAGGGGTTGGGATAATGAGGTGATCACTTTCTATCAAACATGCTGTGAAACTAGACAGGTATAGGACAAGACAATTGGAAATGGTTGTCAGCAAGCTGCTTCTCAATAAAGAGTGGAACACAAATTCTAGAATAGAATACACCTACAGTAACATAAGAGATAACTGTGTGGTGTGTTAGTGTATGTGCCCTAGGCCATGATTTGGATATTTATGTTATGCATTTATTATTAATAAAAGAGGTTTCGTTATCATTATTGTTGGTTAGTATGTTACACAATTTTGATATATGTCCCTGATTCATTATTGTTATGGAGATAAAATAATTTATAATCAGTATGAGTATTGATTTGATAATCATGAGATGATTATGTGTATGGTGATACGAATCAATCTCATATATACTTGTTAGAGAACAGTGTATTGGATAGACCCATCATGAGATTGCTACATGGATTAGCGTCATAAGTAAATCTCATGATAGTCATGTTTTAATCCTTTGACTTGAGATTGTCATAGTTTCCAACATAAGGACTATTATATTTTGACATGATCAAACGTTATCCGTAACTGGATAATAATAAAGGTCATGATTGAATGTGATAGAAATTATGTAGAGGATATTGAACAATCAAGATAGAATTTGTCCCTCTCTTTTGAGAGAGATATCTTTGGGCCCCTCGATTAGTGAGACTGTGAAATGCATGGCCGTGCTCAAATGAATTGATAGTGTGATCAATATCATTTGTTTTATCAGTCTACTTAGAGATCGAGTAATCATATGTTTGAACTATATAAGTATGACGCTGACCATGACTTATGTTCAAACTAGATATCGTGTGACAAAAGGATTAATGCGTGTACTATTATTAGGCTAGTTGGACTTTACTCGTATTAATTGGGTAGTTGTAATGCCTTGCTAGAGGCCAATTACGACTTGTTGGTTTAATAGAGATTTGATCAACTGCCAATTAATATGGGCCTATCGGGTCACACACAAGAATGCGTATGGCTGAGATTAATAATATTAATAATATTAATATTGGATATTAATTATTATTATTATCATTATCGTTTTAATATTAATAATATTAATATTGGATATTAATTATTATTATTATTAATTTCGTTTTTTTATGTATATATTTATATCATTGGATAATAACAGAGAATCCATATTTGATATGGATTTTGATTGGTGTTATCTAATCCTAACAGAATCCGTATTTGATGCGGATTATGATAGGTATTAACCAATCCGATCAGGAATCGGATTTGATATCTATATATATGTACGGAGCATGGTGTATCTCGGACACCACACAACCAGTAAAAAAAACGAAAGGGCAAGAATCGTTTTTGTGAAAACCGAATTCTTCAGCCACGCCGTTTGAAGAGCTAGCACTCCGGGCGGAAGCGTTCGTGTGGATACCGACAGAGGGTGATCGTATTTTCGCACCTCTTCCATCTGCAGATTTCGAATCTACGGAGGTACTTTTTGTTTTTTTTGTCGAATTAAACGAACAACATGGATCCTTGGTAGGAAATCAGAGATCAATTTTTGTTTTACGCTGCGCGTTTTTGCAGTGATCTCGGTTGATTTCCTAACATGGTGCACTTCTCATCTTCCAAAATATGCATTCACTCTATGGCTTGCATGTTAGAAGAGATTAAGTACACATTTCAAACTTTTAATCTGGGGATTGATTCAAACTAACATGTGTTTTCTGTGATAGGGACGTTAAAGCCTAGAATCACTTGTTCTTTGAATGTACGTACTTTACTGAAGTCCGGAATGCAGTTATGGAGTAGCTACAGTACAAGGATAGAGTGTACTTTTGGAAAGGGGTGTTGGACTGGCTGATTGGAAACACATGGAGATCAAAATTCCACAAACAACTTATATATTTTGAGCTCCCTGCTGTGGTATATGGACTGTGGGAGCAAAGAAACATTGGTTCCATCATCAAATTGACAAAAATCAGTAAAGCACAATATAACAGAAATCTTGCAGTCCATCCGACTTGCAGTGTCGTCGCATAGAAAGATAAGGAAAAACAAGACAAACTAGGAACTGGGTCTCAATCTTGGCCTGCCACCAACGATTTTCTCCACCTAGCTTCTCGAAAACTACTATTGCTAGTGGTAGCTTTGGTTGACTAGCTTTTGCTCACCTTCTTATGTTTTGGAAGCCTAGATGGCTGTACCTTCTTATGTTATGTTTTGGATGGATGCACCTTCTTCTGTCTGATCTTTCTCCTGGTTTTATACGTAATACCTCTTTGGATATATTTTGGGGAACCTGACTGGATTGTTGTTGCACCCTTGATTCTACTATTGGTCTTAGATCCAGCTTATAAGGCATTTGCGCATTATTTTGTTTTATTTTTTCTAAAATGGTTTCGTGGATTCCTGGCCAGCTTACTTTTGTTCTTTTTGGTCACTTCTCAGCAGCAAAGGTTTTTTTTTGCTGTTTTTGTAGCTCCTCTGTCTTACTCAACTGTGATGTCTTATGTCTTTTGTTTTGGAATTTGGAACGGGGATACTCTTTTCACTAAATTATTGTTAGAATATGTTAGTAAACACTTTATGTCTTTGTATGTTGAGTAAGTCATGCTTGTTTTTGTGCATCCCTGGCAACCACTATGTAAAGCCGCTTAATTTTGCTTTTATATGAAACTTACAAAAAGAAAAAGTGTTTATGTCTGTATTTATTTTGATCGAGTTTTTTGTGTTTGTTTATAGTGAAGAAACTGTAGGGAAAATCTTGAGTGTTGTTCGTTATAGTGAGGGAACAACATACTTTAGTTTTCTTTTTTTTTTTTTGTTGGTCGCTTGACACATTCTTGTTGCTGACGCAATAGGATTATGACTCTTAATGCAACATAACAGGACAAGCTAGGAACCTTGCTGGACAAGGTCAAACGCATCCAACATACTGCTTCTCAAGTAGGCATGTCTTTGGGATTAAGTGGAGATGAACTTCAGGTAATCCGGGATGCTGCATTATTAGTTATGTCAGATCTAGCTACATCAGTTGTCTCAGAATTCACTGCCCTATCTGGAGTAATGGGACGCCACTACGCCCTTAGGGATGGCTATTCAAAGGAGGTTGGTCATTGTACATCCTTTTGTTTAATCAATTTAGTTACGCTGTAGTTTTGCTAGTTTTATTTATTCGCTTTTTGGTTAATTATAAGATAGCAGATTTATCTAATGCCAAGGGCACATGCAGGCACACTGTCACACTGGTACTGTGAAAATGATCTTGCCACCAATCTGAAATAATAAGTTTTGTCCTCCCATAACGGTTTAATCACTGCCCAACGGTTACATCTCCACCGTACCTACCCACTCTTTTCTTCTTCTCTCTTATAAACACCTAACTACCTCGTCGGAGGTATATCCGACACTCCCACCACTAAATCTTTTTTTATTGTTGTTCTTCGATGAAGCACTGAGATATATAATCCTGATCACATTACAAGAAAATCTATCTGCTCCAAAACACAAAGCCTGCCTTGTTCAGATGTATAAATCTACAAATTGCTATTCTCTCTACAAGTTTAAGCTTTTAAAAGAGATGATAACATGTATTAGAGCACTATTAGGTCCCAAGTTGGACTCTTCTGCCCCACATCCTAAAACAATTAATACTAAAGTTGCTTTACTACCACTGCTACTGCTACTACTACATGTCAATTCCACATGCGACAAGGCGTGTTAAGACATAAATGTATAAATTTCTAGATGAGATGATAATTTTACATGTCTATTTATCCTCTTCTATTTTAAAAGAAAATGATTTGATCTGTACACATGTTAACTGCAATAGCCCAGTTAAATCTATTTTTCCTACTTCTCTTGTAATGACCGTGTCACTTATTGGGAAATAACTGAAAGACGACATGGTATGTGGATGGACTTTTAAATTCTTTATGACACGGGAAAACAATCCTTAAAAGACAGCTTCAAAGAAATCAGGCGCACCTAGATATTTGTTTGGCAGGTTGCAAATGGGCAATACCTAGTATATCATATCTAACTCTTTCCCTTTGGTCATTAATCTCAGCAACAAACACTCATCCTTTTGAAGATTAGGCTTGAGGCAATAGACAATAGTGTAGTACTTTAATGCTTCATGAACCAGTCAGCTAGAATGCATGTCCTCTTTTTGCCGAAATAAATAAATCCAATTTTACCTAAACAAATAAATCAACGGCAAAAGCCAAGGAGCTTAGGCCCAACTGTTCGTGTTTGCATTAGGATTGTACCGGTATTTTCTGACAGTGGTTGGGGTTTAACAATTTGAACAAATCCCTTTTTGACCAATATGAAGAGGTAGAGAGAATAGGGATCCTTCTATCTAAGTCTTCTAGTAGTCTGAAGATTCTTAACGGAAGATACAAAGATAAAAGAGGTAGTCGAAATACAAATCCAAATCAAAATTCTTAAAGTGGAAGAAACATCTTAACCAAAAACTGCTCCAGGAACGTCCACTTGACGGTGTCATAGGATTTCATAATGTCCACTTTGACAGTACATCTAATGGGTCCTCCAACTTTGTATGATTTAATGATTCATTGAAATCTTGTGTGTCGGAAGAATACTCTATTGAATGTTTATGCAGTTTATGTAAGCAGCCTGATTTTCATCAACTAATTTTGGCCTTTGAATACGTGCAAACTCTTCTTAATAATTTTACTCCGCTCTCTCTAACTTCCTCTTTCTCTTCCCCGTCATTCTCCATCCTCCAAACAATTTTTCTTCTTCCACCCACCCACGCCTCTCTTTTGAATTCTATCTAGTGACTCCGGCCATATAGAAAGCATCCATCTGCACCGAAATCACGACAAAAATGTTGGATCTTCTTCTTTCCATCATGATATGAGCAGATCTAAAACATGCAAGACCTAACTAAGGTAAAATCGGCGTCGGCTACTTTGTTCAAGCCGGATTTCATTCTGAAAATCTCTTCTACTCTCTCTTTCTTCTCCTTTGATGAGAATAAGGGGAAGAAGTCATTTGTCATCCCTCCTACAACAGTTGATCTGGGCTTGCAGAAATGGGAGCTTACTTTTGTTGGCCAATAACGCATCTCTCACAAGTGTTAAGAACTTTGTTGAAACTAGATGGAGTATGAAAGACCTAGAAACCCAAAAACATTCAGATGACCTTTTTGTGTTTAAATGCCAATCCGATGCTTCAAAACAATAAATCCTTAAAAAATGTCATGTATAAGTTTTGGCAACCATATATTATTCTTTTGGTTGTGAGTCCCAAACAAGCCTATAGGAAAACGGAAACTAAATGCCCTCTATGTTTGGATTCGTCTCCTAAACCTTAGGCTCTACTTTATCAACAGTGGCACATTGGAAAAAATAGGTAGCCTCATAGGCAAAGTCTTGTTCATGGAGAATTAGGTTTGCTACTATATGTGTTGAGCTTTATGCAGGTGGAAAATTCCCAAGTCGTGTTAAGTTCACTAATGAATTCGGTAAGGAGGTCTACCAGGAGGTTGTCTATGAATGGTTGCCGTAAAGGTGTACCAAAGGTAATGCTTTTGGTCACCTGCGGTGACAAAATAGAAACCAAAATGACGAAGTGAGTACCCTTAAATGAGGAATCACCAGGCACAAGTGAAAGCATAATAAGGACAATGAAGAGGATAAAAGAGTGCTGCATATCATGTTGTATTGAAACCAACGTAGAATATAGTAACACAAAACAAATTCAATTCACAGGCAAGCATGTACGCTGATTCTGGGGAAGCTACTAGAAGTTTAAATGCTGAGGCTATGTAGTGGAGAAACTAGCCTTCAACTCCAGGCTAGTAAGGATGATGAGCGTAGCAAATAAAATGAGCAAGAAGCAAATGTCTCGTATGAAGGTCAAAATGAGAAAGGAAATGCTGGAGGAAATAGCTCCTCTGGGTATAACCTAGACACAAATTCTAAGTCGGAAGTTGGCTATAAAGTGAGATCAAATGCAACTAAGAAAGTGAAGAATAAGAATCATAGTCATAAATGGAATTGTTATCAAATGCATATGAGCCCTTTGGAGGTAAGCCAACAAATAAGAATCGCAAAGACAAATTGAATGAAGAATCTAGGACAGAGGAAGGTGGAGATGAACTGAAAGAAAAACAATATTCTGAAGCTGCCAAGTCAAAGGAGAACAAAAGAGGTAGAGTGTAAAAACATCTTTATGAACTGACAACCAATAATGGTGTTGATATGGTGAAAATTGACCATGAATAAGATGTTTATGATCTTTCTTTGACTCATGCCAAGGGGTTTAAAGTCAAAGAACAAATTCATCAGTCTGAAATAATGGTGGACTTAACTGAGGTCAATGATGCCAAGACTTTTAAGCAATAAAGCAGAGGTAGGCGTAAAGGACGGAGACCAAAGCAATAGTTTTGGTCCTCCTTTTGATAGGATTTTGAATTGCTCCCTAGAAGTATGCTCTGTCGACTGATGGTTTATTTACACATTAAGCAATTGCTTTTGATACCGCCTATTGTAATGGCTTCCTTGTAACAAATTCTAAATATCTATGAAATTTTAGATTACAAAATAAAAAATAAAAAAAGATTTTCATCTGCCAAATTAGGGTGGAAGGTTCTCAGTCTATTAGCCCAAGACTTTAGGCATGTTTGTAGACAGCGTTGGAATAAGAGATAGATCTTAAAGCACCCATCCCGGTAACACCCTCCACTGATGTGGCAACGCTATTGATGGGGAATTAGATGAAGTTATTGTTAAATGTTGACTCGACAATTTAGAGGGGAAAAATAAAAATAAAAAAAGAAACTCAACAGAATTTGGAAGCTCCTCATCGAACGTTCCCCATTGTCTTTATGGAATTGGATGGCAATCAATCAGGCCTTGGAGCTGTATTATCCTTCATGCTAAATGACCTTGTCAGCTTCGGGTCCATGCTGTTATTGGGTAGAAAATCCTTGTTCATGTATTTTTCTTACAATATGCCAATGTTGGCTTTGTCTTGATATTACCACTTCCAAATTTGACACTTGTGGTTTATTTTTTTAACTTACTATCTCATCTAAAAGCTTAAGTTCGTGGAGATAATAGTAATTTATACATTTATATACTTAACAATTTGAACTTTATTTCGAAGTAGTCTTGTCATTGCTAGATTAGTTTTCATCTTGGATCTTCTTTTTTTTTGGTTAACAGGTAGCTGAGGCAGTGCTTGGCATAATGCTTCCACGCTTTTCAGGAGATGTACTTCCAGAAACTGAGGCTGGAACTATACTGGCAATTGCTGACAGGTTTTGTATCTGGCTCGAATTGCCTTACCCTATGACCACCATCTCTCTGAAATGAATATCGAGTAATCACGAATATGTTGATGCATGTTCCATTTTTAATTATGACTTTTGGGATGGCCTTTCCATCTGATAGTTAGATTGTTGAATATATATTAAGTAATGCAATGTCCTCCTGTTTAATTCTGGGGATGTCTTGGTCAATGAAGAGCTGCCTTGTGCAAGTGGATGGCATTCTGTTTGATTTCCTTTTCCAAATAACACATGAAAAGTAATTCTGATGGAACTTTAGTACTGAAATTTCTTTGTTCTTACAAATACTTAGTGGGCAAATGTGAGTTGAGCCCAAAAACATTATTTCTCAAGATCATTGATTTGATGAATGATGTTTATCTGGCTATGACTTTAGAAGTTGCCTATAATATTCAATCACCTTTTAAAAAGCATTATTGTTGTCACGGAGAAATCATCCATGATGTCTGAGCTCTGATACACTTTGTCAAAGATGAAACCTCTGAAATTCCCGGTGGAGAACTTGAACTCTGGAACCAAATCATATCTCAGCTTCAAACAGATCAATGGTGTTCTAAATTTCAAAAAGACTTTTTTTAATTTTTGGGTGTGGGAGCACGTAAATATGGTCTATGGACTAAAAGAAATATGAAAATCTTCCAAAAAAACATAAATACAACACCTGAAGTAAAGAAAGCAGACATCGCCTATTACATTAGATCATTTGTCAGTACTTGGAGGAAGATTAAGAACAAGAGAAATTGGGCTATATCTGTGTGGTGGATCGTAACACCTGCACAAAACACCATTAGAGGGAGGGGGTGAATAGTGGTTACCGAATATTGCAGTATTTTAACCCTTTGAGAAAAAAACCCTCAAGTCTGATTCTGGAAACTTTCAGAATCAGTACTCGTTTTTTTAAAAATTTACTGTACGCAATACACAACTCTAACAATTATGAAACTTTACAGAAATTAACTTTAAAGAGTTAAATTCACTCTGTCCAAAAATTAGCTAAAATTGAAAACGTTTGACCTTTCAAACAAGTGTAAAACTTCACTTATAAAAAAAAGTGTAAAACTTCAGATGGTCAATCTGAATTGTTTTGGACGTAAAATTGGCAAACTTTGAAAGACTATATTTTTTTATATACTTGGTTAAAAAAATTGATTCTTATGTCAAAATAACCCTTAAGATGTATAATTTATGTTTCTAGGCCTTGACCAGAAACTGTACTTGATAAAATTGGAAAAACGAGTTTCTTGGACACTGGTCAATTTGTTAGCAGATTTGAGCAATCATCTTCCAAAGATTGAATGACTAACTTTCCTTTGCTTAAATTCAATGATTCTTGTTGCAGATGAAAGCTAATAGTCTGAAGTTTATAGTCACCGAAAATCAAAGATTTTGACAACATTTTGCTATTTTAAACAGTTGTGTAAAATTGATGCAGAAACTGTGAAAAAGGGGCAGAAAGATAAAGAAGACAAATGCACTAAGAATTATCCTGATTCAGTAAATGTGTCCTACTCCAGTCCCAAGGAACACCTTTTCATGGATTTTCACTACGTAATGAACACCTCACGGCTTAACAAAATACTTGCTTCATACACCAACCATAATCAAGACTTGATCACAGCACCTTTACAACACAAAACTGTAATCATCTCACCACCTATTTATGTAGCCTTATAGAATGGCTAATCAAATGTGTACAAATACAAGTGATGTGTATGCAGCAAAATGACAACTTTAGAACACTACTACTCAGCTGCAAGAATGATGAATGGAGAAGAAGAAAAAGAAGAAGAGAAGAGAAGAGCTTCAAGTGTTGTAGTTGTGGTTATCTTCCTTCTTCACCTCTGAGAGCTTCAAGTGTTGTGTCTCAACCTAAGAGATCGATGTCACTTTTTCATTTATTTTAACTTTTTGAGATTTTTATGATATGAAGTGGTATTTCTTTAGTATTTTAACACTTAATAACACTTAACAAAATCATGCTTTTGCAAATTATTCAAACAACATAACACCAGCATATGGATGCACATAGATATCAAATTCAAGCATATAATCATGATAAACATATGTGAGATGTTTAAAAACTCATTACATGCAAAAGAGTTCATGTGTATACCAATAACGCTTACTTGTTTGTCATTCATTGGAGAGGTTTTCAAAAATACGTTGACATTGATCAATCCATGTCTCAATTTTAGAGACTCATGCATACATTGATCAGTCGATGTACCTCAGTTTGAGAGATCAATGTCTCACAGTGAGGTTTTGTTTTTAATTTGTCCAACATCGATCGATCGATCAATGTTGGGCATGATGTATATATCGATCGATCGATTTGTCTCAGGTTGAGAGATCGATGTCTCGCAGTAAGATTTTGGTTTTAACCTCTACATACATCAATTGATCTATGTCTCTTCTGAGAGTAATGTACACATCGATCGATCAATGTGTCTCAACCTGAGAGATCGATGTCATTTTTTCATTTATTTCAACTTTTTGATATTTTATGATATGAAGTGGTATTTCTTTAGTATTTTAACACTTAATCGCACTTAATAAAATCATACTTTTGGAAATTATTCAAACAACATTTGTGAACATGTGTATAGACCACTACATTTTCACCAAAAGCTAGGATTGCTCTAGCTTTCTATTTTTTAGGCATTTTTCCATGTAATTAGGCCTCTAAACTTCTTGTATTTCCTTCCAATCTATCATTGCAAATTTTTAGTTATAAATGAAAAATAAAACTAAAAGAAACAAAATCTGGACATCATGGAAGCTGATATCCTTAATATTTGTAGAAAGGAAAGTATAGATAGTAATAATAGTGTAAGTGCCGTACTCCAAATAGAGCGTGTATATACTCGGTATATACAGTAGACAAGTGATCATGAAACATTTGTAGTTATCTTGGATTATTATAATATTAACCATGTGCTTGCCAGCTTGTGCATCACTCTGTGAATCACTTCATTAATTTTGCAGCTTCTTCCTGTCCTTTTTTCTTTGTCCTGCAGGCTAGATAGCCTTGTTGGCTTGTTTGCAGCTGGTTGTCAGCCTAGCTCTGCTAATGATCCTTTTGGCTTGCGAAGAATCTCATATGGTCTAGTATGTCTAGAAACCTTATAAGTGGCTTATATCTTCATATAACATGAAACTGATCAAATGATGTTGCCTTTCTTTTTTCGTTATGTGTGTGTGTGCGCGCTTTTCCTTCTTTCACTTTATTACAGTTTATTTTTCTTTAGGTGCAATTACTGGTGGAGAATAAGAAAAACTTGGATCTAAGACATGCTTTGGAACTTGCTTCTTCTGTACAGCCAGTAACTGTAGATGGCAGCGTGATAAATGGTGTAAGTCAATTCCTCTTCTTGCAAGAAAATATAATTGTTGTACATCGTATTAGTAGTTGTTGGATCATGTCCTCGTCTTTATGCTGTTATCAGCAGACTAGATTTCTTATAGTTGTTTCTCGTTTTCTATTTGACATGCATAAGTATCTTACTGGATCAATTTTCTCATGTACTAGGCCCATCAGTTTGTAACTCGGAGATTGGAACAGTACCTGGTGGGTTTTCTCTTCTACCAATAGCAAATTTTAGACTAACTTCTTTTCCCTTTTATCGTGTTCTGCTATCTGAAAAGGGCAAAATTTGTATGTTTAAGAGCTAACTGTCCAACGAATGAAATATGCATTGCTCCTGGTGGGGGGGTGTGGGGTGGGGGGCACAAGTTCCTCCTGAACTTGGAATGTGCATAATTCTAAATAGAATTATATAACACTGCTGTAGATATCAACAGAGTTGTCATGCATCAAAGTTCTAAATTTATTTGTTTAAATTTTTTCACTTAGAACTTATGCTTTATCCTGCTTGTTGATGCCTCCAATATAAGCCTTTTAATACCTTATAAGAGTATACTCATGTTAAAGGACAAAACATGGGGAGGAGAGTTAAAAGAGAAAAACATGAGGACGATATCTGATTGCAAGTTATGATTTTCTTTTCCGAGTATTTGAAGCTTAGAGCTCTAGGTCTTTCTTATAATAGGGCTGGAAATTGAAAACTTTAGCCAATTAGATTTTCTTGCATCTCCGAAACACATTTGACAGGATGTATAAATTGATATTTCTGGGTACATGAGCATGTGCGTGGATTTTTTTTTTTTTTTTGGTTAACAATCATCATTATAAATTAAATGATTCCTGAAGAAGATTGAGAGAATAATCTTCTGCATTGTTTACAGTGCTGAAATATACATTGATAGGAAAGTAGGAAATTACCGCAGCATGATAATTCCTTAAAATATTCGGTGAGATCCCACAAAAAGAGTAATTAGAATTGTATCTGTGGAAAGTAATCTGCAGCTATATACAGCTAGCAAATCTCTTAATTTTTGTCTATAATCTTCTAATTTCATCCTTTAAAAAAAAACTGGATCCTCTATATGTTTTATCCCAAAAAATTTATATGGAGATGTACAGGCAATATTAGGAAAAAATCTGTTTTACTGTCATTATGAAACAAAAGAAAAAGATGAATGAATGAAAGGACAACCAAGGAGATAGTACCCACTGAACTGTTTTGAGAAGTATAGTCCTGGCTAAAATGCAACCTGGGTGCATTTATTTGACCATCATGTGACTGCATACAGGAGACACAGAGACAGAGAGGGAAAACGTGTGGGGAATGGGAGTGGGAGCGGGAGACAGCTGCTAATATTGAACTATATCAAACTGTGCTTTCTGCTGTTTCTTAGTAATTCCATTTCACAACATGATTTAGGTGATTTAGATCATCTTAAGGGCCAAAATTTTTTAAACAAGTTTTAACTTCGGAGATGTGAAATTTATGTTCTCATTTCTTCCTGCTGTTGGATGATTTGTCATAAGTGGGACTTTAATATGATTTTAACTAGTACTGATTTTCCTCAGATAAGTACTATCATTGTTTCATTACTCACTAGCAAAGGAATATGCATCGTATATGATATTAATGTGCTGTATGGACAGATGGATAGGGGAATGAATCCAGAGGTGGTTCGGTCTGTCTTGGCAGAACGTGCAAACTGGCCATTTCTTGCTGCTAAGTCCGCAGAAAAGGTAACTTCCCCATACTTTTGAGCATCAAGCTCTCTTTTGCTCCTGTCCCCTACCCCCTTCCAATCCCGCATCAAAATAGAAAAGAAAAGTGAAGAATTTCAAGACATATATATGTAACTTGTAATCAATGTTGAATACAAACTTATATTGTTTGATAGAAGTCTAATAAGATGCCTGTCAAATAGCTTCAAATTTGCTCATTTTTATACGTTGAGACATATTTAAGTCTTTGGCCTGGAATATATCCACTAACTATTGGTCTTATGTTATCTTTCATTGATTTGCCCAGTAAGGTATTCTATTTAAAACAAAAAAGAAAAAAAAAACAGAGCATTTGTATGTTGTCTGTTTGTTTCTCTTCTTCACATTGTACTGCTTGAGGTTGTTTTTAAGATGTTATGGGACTGCTTTTTTCTTCAGAAAATTTTTCTGCACTGGGTTTTACATGTGACATACAATCAGGTATTAATTTTTATGCAACTTGCAGATGGAAGCCTTGTCTAGAGAAGGTCATCTCTCAAAGATAGTCGAGGCATATTCTCGTCCAACCAGAATTATACGAGGAAAAGATACAAGTGATGATGTAAAGGTACATACAATTTGGTCTTGCAATTTTCAGTGCCATCTCAAAGGTATTTAGAGTGTGGCCTCTTTAGCTTAAATTCGAAGTACATAATTATCAGTTTTTCCGAAAGTGAAGAATCCTCTATTTTAAGGAAGCTGTATCTCTTGTATCAATAGAGGTGGCCAGCTTTTCACTTGGGAAAAATATTGTCCTGTATGTCCTGTTGTGCTATTTCATTATGGTGCTTTAGATGCCATTTTGTGACTTTCAGAGTACCAAAGATATCTATGGGTTGGGCAGTAGTATCAGCTTCAATCATCTCTCTAACTATCCAGAATTACTATTTCCTATCTAAAATTGTTATTTCAGTTGAATTAATATCCTAGTTAAACTAGTCTACAATCCAAGTGGTGAATCCAGGTTCACCACTTCCTCTTTTATTTGGTTCTCTTTTTTGTCAATTAGGGTCGTTATCCTGCACATCTCTATCCAAGAGTAATTGTAGAGATCTTTCTTTCAATTTTTTCCCCCCCAAACCTTGGTAGGTTGAGGAAACTGCATTTGAAACAGATGAAGAGAGAGCCTTATGGAGCACTTTCTTATTGTTGAGGAACAAAATTCACCCAGGTATGGCTTCCTATCTTGGATCTATCCATTTGTTTTGTTATTCCTGAGGCCCTTTTTTCTATACTTTCTTTGTTAACAGTCTTAAGTATACTGTGAGCAAATTCAATTTGCTAATTTGATGTTTTTTTCCAAATAATTTCTAACTGCTTTTGCTATGTGAAATAATGTCTCTCTCTAGACATGGAAGTGGATGATTTTGTTGCAGCGTCTTCTATACTTTTGCAGCCTCTGGATGATTTCTTCAACAATGTGTTTGTGATGGTGGTACGTCTCTTTGTTTTTTTGAAGTGACTGTAATAATAAAGAAAGGCAGCGCCAATGCACCAAAACGTCATGTGTTTGCTAGGCCTTGTAAAGGTCAAAAACTCTGAAACTAGTCTAAAGAGGTTTTCCTCATGTTCGTATATGAAGCTGTTTTAAGGTTCAGACTATTAGCTATAGGTCACACGACATTCTAGTTTTATTAGTTGAAGCAAAAGCTCCCTTATAGGTATGCAATAGCATGACTCTTAACCCATTTGCTTCTTCCCCTTATTATTTGCAAAGCAGGAAGATGAAAGGATAAGAAAGAATAGGCTCGCCTTACTCCGGGAAATTGCATATCTACCAAAAGGAATAGCAGACCTCACACTTTTGCCTGGATTTTGAATACTTCTTACCTTTTCTGACACTCAGAAGCTTAGTTAGGACTGAAAATGTCGGCAAAGTATGCAATCCGGCATTACTTCAGTTACTAAGCCTGGTTATCCACCTAAGAGAGGAGGCGTGCACCATGCTTGTTGCAGATATCTTCATGGCCATTGGAGGCAGAGGCCCTCACATCATCTGGGTTTGTGCCCGTTCCACTAGTTGATAGCGAAATATTTGTGTATATATAGGTCATTCATCATTTGTTGTTTTGTTTGAATAATATGGCAACTAATGCAAAACCAAATTTTGTCAAGGGTGTTATATCGGGACCTTTTCAAACATAGAGGAACTATTGTTTGTAATTACCTTTGGACCAAGTTAGAAAAGTGTATGTTAAGCAAGAATGTAACCTTGATCGAATGTTATTGGGAAGATTTGGCTTTTCCAGTTGTGGTTTAGTTTCTTTATTAGTCATGCTGTTTACAGCTCTCCTGTGCTATATGGAATGCTAAAAGTACAGAGTAAAAGAGCAATGGTGGAAAGATGATTTTCAAAATATTTCGAGTCACATACAATAAAGTATATATACGTGAATTTGTTACAACATATCTACTAAAGTCTTCTCACAACCTAAAATTACAGCAACCTTGTCATCTGTCCTAAGAAACTAAAAATCTGATCGTAATGTAATCATAATCGGATAATGTAACATTCCTGCTCAAGGCGGGAAATAGATATTATTCATCTTTAGCACAAGTACCTCAAAAGCTAATTTGTAAAGTTCTTTGTAAGAATATCAGTTGTCTGCTGGTTAGCTGCACTATGCGGCACACAAAAGCTTCCATTATTGAGTTTGTCTTTGCGAAATTGCCTATCTACTTACGGGTACTCGGTCGTGTTAACCAACATGGTTAACTGGTTGTGACTAATACTCGTACCTGATTATCATAGTAGAGCTTGATGGGACCACGTTTACAACAACAACATTACCTTATTGTTTTAGAGGCTTTCTCCTATGGCGAGGGATGGAAGGTCGGATATATGCAACCATACTCATCTGTTAGAAACACACATACGTTGTTTTTGGATGATCCATAATGAAAATTGTGTCAAGCTGTGTCGATCAATTGTGACAATTTAGTCAGTTATTTTGTTTTATTTCATTATATTCTAAAGTCAAATAAAAGTGTGTCTTTTAACTCCTTTCGAAATGAAAACTGATGGGACCAGATTTAGAAATTGTTATATCATCCAACGATCTTTTGAGCCATAGACCTTTCCAAACATCGTGTGTTAGTGATGTGAACTCAGCTTTAGCAATGCTTATTGCCACAACTAGTTGCTTCATGCTTATCGAAACGACCAAATTATCACACAAATGACTTGTCCGGTCTGCATATGTGATTACAAACTTTATTTCTTGAAATACAATACTCTTTTGTGTACTCGTCAAATACCTTAGAATTTTGAAAACAAGTTCAAGATGTTTCTTTGTTGTTAATGGCATGAATTGATTCACAACACTAAGAGCAAAAGCAATAAATGGCAGAATGAGTGATTAAGTATATGAGTCTTCCCACGGTCCGTCGATATTGGCCTGTTTTTCACCAAGTCCCAGTTTGCTATTAGAATCAATTGGCTTCTCTAGGTCTAAACACAAGCGTCCCAGTTTCCTTTTACCAAGTCAAGTATATACTTTTGCTATGACACCACAATGCCACTACCGTATGACTATTTTTGCCCGCAGAAGTACTTGAGAGGACAAAGGTTTTTAAGTTTATATCTCCGGTAAGTGTGTGTGGTGTCAGGTGTGTGTGTCTATATTATTTATTTTTCTATATACATACATGTGGATTAGTACATATATTATATATAACAGAAAGTACAATTTCATTCCCAATAGAGGGCATATCTTTCCCTTTCTATCATTTCCCGTTTCGCATTTCTTCTTTTTATAAGGGAAGTTTCATTACTTCAACTAGTACCATTGATGGGATCGACACACATGGATTAGTACAATTATTGCCATATTCAGGATACGAATCTGGATTTTCAGCCAGATCTATTACATGGAATAAGCAAGTTTAACTAAATTACCTTGATAGAATACCTTTTTAGACTCAATTCCTTCTGTCTTTGGCTCTGCTCAATTATTTTAAATCTGGAAAAAATTGAACACTAAGCTTTTGATAGATGGTTCCAGTACTAATCCAAGGAAAGAGATATTAAACGAAAGATAACACGGATCCTACCATTTCACTCTTTAGTTAGTCGTGCTAAGTTCTTTATATACTTTTATATATATATATATATACACACACACAAACATACATATGCATGTATAGCTGCATCCTTTAGGAATTTAGGTAGAGCAGCCTCCATTTTCGTTCTTATCCTTGAGGTTTTGTGAGACTTCCCTGATGGATTGCGTCAGAGAATTCACTGTCTGCAGCATTCAATGAAAAGAGAGCTTCAAAACCATATGCTGAAGAGCATCATCGTCAGAGAATTCACTGAACTGTGTCTTTCTCGTAACCGAGTTTTTCTTCCCTGTCCAATCTAGTGGTCAGGGGTGATAAACGATAGCCCACTAAGTTGGTTGACCAACTTGAGTTGTGCGGAAAATGTTCCACACGAGCAGGTAGATGGAGCCACCAGACCTGCCTCTGAAAACATAGGTGAGGTCACTGAATCGGTACCAACAATCATTGATCCTTCCTCGTCAGATGTCCTACATGAGGTGAGTAATCTTGTTCCTGATAGTAGTTCTGATGATGCTAGTACTACTAATCTGACTCTTGATAGGAGAACAGGTAATCAGGAGACATTTGTATTATCACACAGGAGAAACACGGGAGTCCCACCTGACCGATAAAGTTAAGTATTTCAAACATTAACGACTTGTTAGCTTAATGATCACAAGAGTGTAATTGTGTTAATTTAAGTTAATATACTTAGAACAAGTGTTTTAACAATTTAAATTAGGAAATTCATAATTTTTTGAGAAGACTCACTTAGTGTTTGAGTCTTATTTAATTGTCTCATGTATAAATGTATTTGCTACTCTAATGGATTCTAAGACTAATGATTTTGAGAAATCTCACTTAGTTGTCATGTATAAATGCTTTTGCTATTCTGATGGATTCCACGACTAATGATTTTGATGATCTGTCAAAAACTAAATGAGAAGCCATCATTATTTTGTTGATTTAATCTCTTTACTTAGTGTTTAATTGCATAGTTGAGCAATCTTTCAATAATTATTGGTGTAATTCAGTTAGTTGACAAATAAAGGTCATCGTTAGTTCCTTGTGAGATGGATTCGTATTCACCCTAACTAAATTTAGTTTTAGGAGAATTCAGATTATAATTTGAGACTTTTATCAAAATTGATAACGCTAGTTAAGGGGGATGTCTAAGCAAATGAATACTTACCATCCACGATACCCCTTCAAAATCCCCCTTCTTCATGCCACTTCAGAATCCCGTTCTTCATCCCAGAAAGGGAAAAAAAATCCATGAGTGTTGTTACACCTATACATTTCAGTTAACGCCTCCAAATGAAAGCCGTGCTCTTTTCCAAACCAACTCTGGATTGTATACTTACACAGGGCAGGTATAAAGGAGGTATAAACCTCGTTTTATGCTGCGCACTCTTCTATTCTTATTTAGAAAGGTGAGCCCGGAGAAGCTCTGTCCTTAGGAATAGACAGCAGAATCAATCTGTAAGCATTTTCTCAGGAATATTCCTGAGACGGGCAGACAAGGTTAGATTAAGAAACAAAAACAAATTTTATCTTAAAAAAATTTATACATTTAGGCAGCTTTTCGAAAGGGATATGACATCTATATAACTATTATTATGTTATCTATATAGATACATATATAGCTGGAGTCTCACTCGATACAAACCGTCTATCTTTTAGGATGGAGGTATCGTTTGGCTGTCTCTCATATTGGAAAGGACACCAATGGTTTTCAGTCGGCACATGGCGGGTTTGGCTATGGAGATAGAAACGAGCAGGGTAGATATCTGCTAGACCTTGCAGTAGCCCACGATCTAGGTATTATAAACTCGTTCTTTAAGAAAAAGGAATCTCATTTGATTACTTTTAGCAGCGCATGACGTAACATGCAGATCAACTATTTTCTGATAAGACGTGAAGATCGGCAGTTGTGGAGGGACTGCAAGGTTATACCAGGGGAGACAGCAGTGACGCAACACCGTTTACTAGTTGTAGTTATAGCCTTGAGCCAAAAGCTAAGCACGAGGGTTAGAAAATTCCACCCAGGATTCGATGCGAAAGTTTGAAGGACGAAAAAATTAACAAATTTAGGGACAAGGTCATCTTGGCGACATCAGATCCACTAGTTGAAGACACAAACCAGATGTTGGAGGCTATGACGACTACCATCACTCACGCGGCAAGGGAAAATCTTAGGGTAACAACAGAAAAGACAACCGTACATAAAGAGTCGTAGTGGTGGAACGAGAATGTGCAACGAAAAATAAAGAATAAGCAAAAGAGTTTTAGAGAGGTGTTAAGCTGCACAGACGGGGAGGAGAAAGTGAGAGTGAAAGAGAACTACAAAATCGCTAGGAAGGAGGCAAAGAAAGCAGTGACGGAGGCAAAGAACGCATCCTATAAAAGGATGTATGAAAGATAAGAAACGAAAGGCGGAGAGCATGATATGTTCAAGATTGCCAAAGCTAGAGATAGAAAGAGGCAAGATCTAGGCGTCGTGGAGTTTATAAAGGGAGAAGATGGACATGTTTTAGTCAAAGAACAAGAAATCAGGGGCAATGGCAAACATACTTTCACAACCTCTTTAACAGCGTAAGAGTCGACCACGAAGAAAGAGAAAACATCACCACCCAAAAACGACAACGTAATACATGCGAGTGTAGTAGCATCACGCAAGGAGAGGTGAAGATAACACTTAAGAAGATGGGAATAGTTAAGGCAGTTGGCTTAGATAACATACTCATTGAGGCGTGGAAGTGTTTGAGAGAGGAAGGAGTTCAATGGCTAACTATTCTGTTCAACCTTATTTTTAAAACAGAAAAAATGTCAGATGAGTGGAGAAGGAGCGTAGTGGTCCCTCTATATAAGAAAAAAGGAGACGCGTAATATTGTGGGAATTATAGGGGGGTTAAATTGTTAAGTCATACTATGAAGTTATGGGAGAGAGTAATTGACACTAGAATTAGGGGAGAAACTCAAGTTACGGTAAACCAATTTGGTTTTATGCCAGGACGGTCAACTACGGAAGCAATACACATTTTAAGGAGATTGATAGAGAAGTATAGGGAGAAGAAGCGCGACCTACATATGGTTTTCATCGATCTTGAAAAAGCGTATGACAGTGTGCCACACAAACTGATATGGGATAGTATGGAGTAGGGGTGGCGATTTCAGACACGACACGAAACACGACCTGAACCTGACACGAATTTTCGCGGGTATGGGTATGACCTTGGTGGGTTTCGTGTACAAATCGGGTAAGACCTGAAAGATGCCCACCAACGACGGGTCGTGTCCGGGTATACGCGTGGATACCCATTTATACCCGTTTATACACGAAATTTAAAAAATATATTTTAAATAAAATTTATAATTAATAAAATAAAAAATAAATTTTCCAAAAAAAGACTACCGTGCTACTAAGTAATCCTATTCGGTTTCTCCCTTCCTCCATTTCCAAATCTCATTTCTTTAATCTATTATTGCGTAGTCAATTGATTTGAGTTTAGAGGACCTCACTCATTTTAATCTTTAACCTTTGGTTGTGTACTTATTGTTGTTTCATACATTGTATAAATAGTCATTTAAGTACATGAAACCTGAAAAATACATGAAACCTGAAAATATCTGAAAAATACATGAAATGACCTATACACGACTTGAAATATTTGTACTTGTCAAGTTCGTAGGTATACCTGATACACGACACGAAACCTGACATGTACGGGTTTGGGTATCTACATCTATATACGTGAAGCAAACGAGTAAGGTATGGGTATGACACTTTGATACACGAAACCTGAAAAACCCAAAACATGAAACACGATACACGACCTGTTTGACACCCCTAGTATGGAGGCAAGAGGGGTTCCTATGAAGTATATAGACATAATCAGAGATATGTATGTTAGGACGAAAACAACCGTTCATACGCCTGTAGGGAATACGGACTTCTTCCCAGTTGAGGTAGATCTCCATCAAGGGTCCGCTTTGAGCCTATTCCTTTTTAAAGTTGTCCTAGATGAGTTGTCAAAGTCGATACAAGATACAGTTCCATGGTGTATGCTTTTTGCTCACGATATTGTATTAGTCGCGTAGAGAAGTGGCGAGGTGCTTTAGAGAGAAAATGCCCTAAGGATTAGTCGCTCCAAGACTGAGTACCTGCGCTGTGATTTCAACGGTTCAGCCGACGATGAGAATAGCCAACTCACCATCATGGGTCAAGTGGTCTCAAAGATAAGTTCAAGTACCTAGGATCATTTGTACAGAAAGATGGGGACATAGAGAGTGATGTAGCACACCGAGTTCAGGCAGGTAGGTTTAGGTGGAGGGCGGCCTCAGGGGTGCTGTGTGACAAGAATTTTCCGATTAAATTAAAAGGAAAATTTTATAGGGTGGCAGTGCGGCCGGCAATGTTATATGGAATAGACTGCTGGGCCATCAAGAGGACACATTCACAGAAGATGGAAGTGGCAGAGATGAAGATGTTGAGGTGGATGTGTGAGCATACAAGGCTAGACAAGATAAGAAATGAGGTATACAGAGAAAGGTTAGGGGTGACTAGTGTAACGGATAAGATAACAGAGGGAAGACTGGGATGGTTTGGGCATGTCAAGAGGAGACAGACAACGGAGTCTGTCAGAGCAATTGAAATCCTCAATGTAGAAGGGAAGAGGAGTAAAGGCAGGCTAAAACTGACGTGGGATGAGCAGATTAGACATGACTTACTAGAGTTGCACCTCTCTGAGGACATGATCCAGGATAGGAGTTCATGGAGACAGAAGATTAAGATTAAGGAGGGGTAGACAGGATAAAGGGCACCTTAGAGCATATGTAGAGGATTAGATAGTATTTACACTTTAATGTAACTTTGCATATTTTGTTTCGGTCTTTTTTGTTCAATTATTTGTGCATGTTCACTATTATGACTATTTTAATATCGGAAGACTTTTGTATATGTTTAATAAAATAGCTTGACTAGTACATATTCCTATTATTATGATATCTTTGTAGGTACATATAGAGCTGGGGTCTCACTGGAAGCAAACTCTCTATCTCTTGGGATAGAGGTATTGTTTGTCTGTCTCTCATCCTCCCCAGACCCTAACGATAGCTTGTGTTGTCGTTGGGATATACTGTGTATGATTGTTGTTGTTGAGAAGGCATATGACCTATTATTGGGAATAAGCAAAACATGTCTAGATGTATCGTTTATTAATAAAATATGGATAATTTGTTTTTTCCCTCATAAGGATACACGCATACACCATAACATTTACTTACTGAAAGAAAAAAAAAAGGAATGGTCTCAAATTTCGTGTCCAAAATTTTATGATATAGAAGGGATCTTCGCAATTGTCACATTCACATTTCAGCTGTATCCCTAAGATCCTAGTCTACGTAACTAGATGAATACAGCATGCATTCACCTTTCCCCCCTTTAATATTTTATAACTAAATATACACAATAATAAGCATATTCTCGGACTATATTGTGTTGGAATACAAGGTAAATCAAACGAAGACTCAGAACAGGAGCACAGGGAAACTTCAGTCTGATCATAGTTTAAAACAGTGGCGGACGCATCGGCTACTTTTTGGGGGTGGAGAGGCAAAATTCACACTATGGGATCACCGTCCACCTTTTCGGACTCAATATACATTCGATCGAAAATCCGGCAAAAACTCCCTTACAATATAGATATATGCAAATATTATAACATAAAATCTAAACCAACACATCCACTAATCAAAATGCAACAATTATAATCAACCATCAACAATATCCAACAAAAGTTATTGACAAGCAACATTAACAAGCATCAATATCCAACAAAAGTTATTAATTTGACGCTCGACATACCTTTTATTTACGAAATGAAGGACGAGCAGCAGGAGGGATTATCGGTGGCTGCAACAAATTTCTTCGAGTTCCCAAATTCTGAAATTGTTGCATAATGTTTTCATTTGAAATGGTTCCAAAAACTTCCTTCATGAAGTAACACAGTAAACTGTTAGTGTATGTGCCCTAGGCCATGATTTGGATATTTATGTTATGCATTTATTATTAATAAAAGAGGTTTTATTATCAATATTGTTGGTTAGTATGTTACACAATTTTGATATATGTCCCTGATTCATTATTGTTATAGAGATAAAATAATTTATAATCAGTATGAGTATTGATTTGATAATCATGAGATGATTATGTGTATGGTGATACGAATCAATCTCACAGATACTTTTCAGAGAACAGTGTATTGGATAGACCCATCATGAGATTACTACATGGATTAGCGTCATAAGTAAATCTCATGATAGTCATGTTTTAATCCTTTGACTTGAGATTGTCATAGTTTCCAACATAAGGACTATTATATTTTGACATGATCAAACGTTATCCGTAACTGGATAATAATAAAGGTCATGATTGAATATGATAGAAATTATGTAGATGATATTGAACAATCAAAATAGAATTTGTCCCTCTCTTTTGAGAGCGATATCTTTGGGCCCCTCGATTAGTGAGACTGTGAATGCATGACCATGCTCAAATGAATTGATAGTGTGATCAATATCATTTGTTTTATCAATCTACTTAAAGATCGAGTAGTCATGTGTTTGAACAATATAAGTACGAGGCTGATCATGACTTATGTTCAAACTAGATATCGTGTGACAAAAGGATTAATGCATGTACTATTATTAGGCTAGTTGAACTTTACTCGTATTAATTGGATAGTCGTAATGTCTTGCTAGAGACCAATTACGACTTGTTGGTTTAATGGAGATTTAACTGACTGCCAATTAATATGGGCCTATCGGGTCACACACAAGAATGCGTATGGCTGAGATTAATAATATTAATAATATTAATATTGGATATTAATTATTATTATTATTATCGTTTTTAATATTAATAATATTAATATTGAATATTAATTATTATTATTATTATTTTTGTTATATATATATATATATATATATATATATATATATATATATTTTCGGATAATTATGAGAGAATCCAAATCTGATATGGATTTTGAATATCCTGATAGAATCCATATCTGATATGGATTTTGATTGGCATCAACTAATCCGATTAGCACTCGGTTTTTCATGTCCATATATGTGTATATATATATCTGTGTATCTCGTCCTTAGTGGACAGACGAAAATACACACGAAAAACAGAAAACCCTAGAGCCGTTTTGGAGAAAAGTGAGTTCTCTCAGCCGCGCCGTTCAAGAGCTAGCACTCCGGGCGGAAGCATTCGTGTGGATACTGACAGAGGGTTCGTGATTTCGCACCTCTTCCACCTGCGGATTTCGATTCTTTAGAGGTAATTCTTGTGCTTCTTTCATCGATTAAACGAACAACATGGATCCTTGGTAGGAAATCGGAGATCAAGTTTTGTTTTTCCGCTGCGCGTTTTGCAGTGATCTTGTCGGATTTCCTAACATAAACAGTCCGATAGTAAGTCGTCTCTCAATCGGTTGCGCAGATCAGTCTTTATTATATTCATCGCATAAAAACTTCTTTCCACACTCGTTGTTCCGACAGGTAAGATCAGTGCTAACTCGATGAGCAGATATACTAAAGGAAAGTAATTGTGATAATTCAACTCCACCATCTTCTTTGCAAGAACTCCAAGATTAGTAATATGAGAGAATACTTCATTTGATTTCATATCACCAATGTAACTTTTAAGTTCATGGTTGAGCTCAATTCGATCCATGGTAGTGAAATCGTCTGGATATAACTCAGCAAGGTATAGCAATTAACTATGATCAAAATTTGCAAAAGAATTGGAAGGATCAAGGCACATCACACAGCTAAGTAAATCTGTGCTGGCTTCGGTGAAGTGTGTATCCATTTCCGTAGCAATGATGTCAATTACCTAAGATTTTATATGAAAAAAAATCAAGATATAGACAAATCAATGATCAATAGTGTACGTATCAATTACAATAAATAGAAATTAAGTACCTTTATGAAAATTTCTGCGCGAAAATGATGAAAATATGTCGTCGATTCTCCATCATTGAGCTTTTTTCTAGAACGACCTTTAACAATATCATCCATGTTAGACACATCAACTTGATGTTCTTCACAAAACTCAACAACTTCTTTCAACAAAGAATCCCAACCACTTTGCCTATATTCTTGTAATTCATTTTTTGTCACATTGATCATATTAAGAGCACAAACTATGTGTTGGTCTCTTATTTGTAGAATCTTTGGAAGAGTATTTGTTATTCCCAAAATTTACAACATAAACTTTCCGATAAATACAAACTCAAAAGAGTCCATCTTATCAACTAATCACGATGCTGTATTTCTGATTTTTATATTCTCACCATCTCTGTACAACCAGAATAGTACTTCTCCAATTGGATTCCACATTTCAAAAAGTTGGAGCAATGTTCTGTAGTGAGAACCCCAACGTGTGTCACCTAGTCGGGCAAAGCTTCTAACCAGAATAGTACTTCTCCAATTTTTCCCCTAGTTCCTAGTAACACACATATATCACATATCATGAGATAGTTTTGGGATTAAAAAACAAATACCTTAAATTTAGATAATCAAAAATACAACTGCATCTACCTACCACCTAAATTTTTTCTCCGAGTTCGCCCCCCTGCCCCCTCTCTGAACGCCCCTGGTTTAAGAAACTCATTCAGGCATTTCATCGAATAGATAGGTTTAAGCATCGAACACTTTTCTGTCTGCAAAAATCTTACTGTATTTTACTTCAATCCATCATGTTATTGTATGTAATTACATAGTTTAAGAAACTCATTCAGCCATTACATCGAACAGACAGGTTTATGCGTCGAACACTTTTCTGTCTGCAAAAATCTTACTGTATTTTACTTCAGTCCATCATGTTATTGTATATAATCACATATTAATCATAGGTCATTAGATATATCATCGTTGTGATGATTTAAGTTAGTTTTATTCGATAGTTTTTGCCCGGATGAAACTAGCCGTTGGCTATTCATGTGTATATATGTTGATCTTTTTAACACTATGAAATACAGAGCATTTTTCTGTTTCTTTGTGTGCCAATTGTGATATTGTGAAGTCAATTTTCTCTATATATTGAGTTCACGAAATGGCTGTCTTAAAAATGTAATTCTGTTCCTCGGAACCCATCTGTCAAAACAAACTAAATTACAGCTATGTAGTTACAGATTAACAATTATTAAGACAGCGAGAGAGGTGTAAACGCTGCTCTTCCTGTACATGAATACCAAGAACACCACATATTACTAATACAACATTGTGGGTTTCCATTATCTCTGCCGGCTTCTAAGAAGCTCCAAATCTTTCAATTTTAGCTTTAGCAGAGCATATTCACTCTGCATCTTGTCCAGCAGAGTTTCAACAAAGCGTAACTCTTCCTTGAGATGTTTAATCTGTTTGTCCACCAAAGAGAATTCAACCTCCCTTTCACCGACGCTTCTGAAATCCGCTTGAGGAATCACATGAACTTGCTGTGGTCTACTTAGTAGCACAAGTATGCTCATCTGCAATCAAAATCATTGTCCAAAACAAGTTCAGTTTACTCAGGTATAGGACATGGTTTCCTACCGCTTCCGGGAGAGCAAAAACAGAAAACAGCAGAAGATGAGTTAAAATTCTAAGCCACATTCGAAGAACAGGTCAAACGGCAGTATGCAGTTTGCCAAATATAGTTGCTGACGTTTCATACGTCCACTATCATAGTAAAAAGACAGCCAACCCGGCTATTCTGAATACAGAAACTAAAAGTAAAGGTTTGCACCTTCCGTATCTCAATACATCATTGATTCATTATGTAAGATTTATTAAACGCTTACATGTATTGTTTTCCTTTTAAACATTTTTCTTATATACAACAACAATGTCAACAAACTAAAGCATAAATAAAGTAAGCTTAACACTATTTTCTTTCTCAAATTCCCTCCATTCTCTAGTAAGGTTTCTTATTTAAGAAGATTAAATATAATGGAAATTAACCTATAAAAACTAAATTCAGGAATCAAGTGAAAAAGATAATCACACTGAAGCAGTGAGAAATTGATAAGATCAACCAAAATCGAAGACACAAGTTACACATCATGGGATCAATAAGCAAGAAAAGATGAACCCTATGTCACTGAATGGAAACCACACCCTCCAAACAAATAGCTGGGAAAATCAGAATACAAATTCAGCAGTAGATATATGTGGTTGGGTTTACCTGCATTATCAGGAGGATCACAGTAATGCTGATAATCAGAAGAAATGCATAGTTGTTTTGACTTTTCAGTGTTGAGAATAATTTAAGTGCAGAATCCCTGAGTGTATGTGCAACCACTGTGGCACCATTACTGCTTCCTCGAACAGAGACGGTACTTAATTGGTTCACATCTTCAGGCTTTGACAACCGCCCATGACCACTCAAGGCAGCTGGTTCCTTTTCAGCAGTTAGCTTTGGTTTTCCAGGAGGCTTTGGCTCATCTCTGATCAAGTCGCAATTGGGAACAGCATCTGCTTAGTGAAAAATGGATACTATTATGAGGACAACAGGATTAAACAGATACCAATTCGTCTAAGATTATTCACTTGTTTTGTGCCGGAGGAGCTTCCACATTAAACCCTTCCCCTGACCCTGCACATGCACTATGCCCCACCAGGTTGACCTTTTCTATTCATAATTTCTTTTGCGATCACATTCATGCCAAAAGAAACTTACTTTCTTGGACTTCTGAGTTCTTCCGCATCAACATTTCATGGGCCTGAAGAAAGTCCAAATATCACACTTTAGCCAGTCAGACATCAGGTAATCTGTGTGTGTATTTCTATACATTTCAAAATATTGAAAAGAAATAAAGGAACAAAGAGAATACAAGTTTTATCCAAGAGGCATAAGCATCACGGCACTCATCAACGGTTGATTGCGCAATCTTTCCTGCACCCATTGTGAGATAAGAGGAGTTCTTTAGAAGTTTTACTTTATACTAGACATCCCCCAAAACAGAAACATATCATCCTTTATCCTAAGAACGTAAACCTTACAAACCAAAGATGTACAGAAAACAATTAACACCAGAACCCAAAACATGATTCCATTGGACTTCTAACAGAAATTTCCAAACATGATAACGGAACCACCATACATACCTGAAGAGTACATATTGCTACCAGAGAATTTGAGATGGTACAATAACAGTTTTCTTTTTTAATGAATACCAAAAAAAATTCTTCTTTCACCTCGTATTGAATTCTCCCTGTTTTTTGACTTTCTAAATCGGTTTTACAATGTTCGCCAGAACAATTTTCCTGCTAAATACTGATGCCCAAAGGGTGCTCTCACCCCCGGAAGACTTAATTATAGTGTGTCTTATGTAAGATCTTTTTGTCCAAAAGCATTTACTACACAAATGAGCGATCCAGTAGCATGTCTTCCTGGTCTCTGAAGACGTTAAGAAAAGAAATATTTGAAAGTAACCTAATTATAAAAGTATAATTTCCCGTACCACCTCCAGATAGCAAGAAAGAGACCCAGCAAGCAGAAGTTAACATGAGAAATCAATGGGTTCACTTGACAAACCTTTGAACATGGTACTCTTTGAGAAGTTCACGTTAGTGTATACCCTCAAAATACAACCAGAATTTGAACTGTTACCAGCTTTCTCCACATGCCAAAGACCCTGAAAGCATCCATAAGAAAGATAATCTATAAGACCAAAAAATATAAGATTGGACCAATGATCGGATTTCTTCAAACGCAAGGCTCATGGTAGACATGGGCAATATATAGTGAATGAGTACAACAAGGTACACTCACACCTAAAATAGTTTGAAACTGAGACCAGAATTCACATATGATTGCCCTGTCTTATAGTCCATATTTGCATTACAATGATTGCTTAAGCCAAATAGGAGGCACAATGCGCTATGCTTTGCAGCAGATATAAAATTAATAAGGCAGCCATCAGGTTTTCGAGATAGATAAGACAGCAGTTACAGGAATTAAGAGAAATATAAATACTTTTATCTTACTGAAAAACATTTAGCGGCACTAAGGGATGACTTGAAAACATAAGGGTTATGCTAGCATCGCCGAAGATTAATCAAACAAGTTTGTGTGATCACTTGGAAATTTCAGAAATATCTTTCGAACTGTTTCCAAGATAAACCGAGTTTTATCCAGCTCTCTTGCTTCTTACAATGGTTTTCAGGTCTACATTCCACACCAACCCCTCCCACCCCCTTTTTCTTTCCTACATAAGGTGGGTAAAGAATAAAGGAAAATAAAAGGAAAAGGTGGGAGAGGGAGCCCATAAAAAGTAAAAGGATAGAAATGCAAAAAAAAAAAAAATTCTTGAAGAAATATTAAAATAGAAAAATGCCTCAAGTCTCGTGGAGTAAACTCTTGGGTAGGATTTTAAAATAAACGGTCACTCAGGGGGGCTTCAGGAAGAAGTGGTCTAATATCTTAAAAGACAATCCGACATACAGATAGGACTCTCTCTCCCCCCCCCCCCCCCTCTCTCTCTCTCTCTCTCTATGTATATATAACACGCATTTTACGTGGAGTAAACTCTTGGGTAGGATTTTAAAGTAAACGGCCGTCGGGGAGCCTTCTGCAAAAAGTGGTCTAACATCATAAAAGACAATACAACATGCAGATGGGACTCTCTCACTCTCTCTCTCTCTCTCTCTCTCTTTTCTGGAGTAAACTCTTCGGTAGGATTTTAAAATAACCGTCCACTCAGGGAGCCTTACAGCAATAAGTGGTCCAAATCTCTCTCTCTCTCTCTCACACACACACACACACACTTTTTGTGGAGTAAACTCTTGGGTAGGACTTTAAAGTAAACTGCCAGTCAGGGGCCTTCAGCAAGAAGTGGTCTAACATCATAAAAGACAATCCGACATGCATATGAGATTCTCTCTCGTTCTCTCTCCCTCCCCTATGCTGGAGTAAACTCTTGGGCAGGATATTAAAATAAACGGAAACTCAGGGAGCCCTTCAGCAAGAAGTGGTCCAAATCTCTCTCTCGTAAAAGACAAATACTTTGATGACGGAGATGTGTTGTCTGGTCCTTAGACGTTGACAGGGTTATCCTCGTCTCAATCTCAAAAGCTACTTGGAAGAAGATAAGGAGTCATTTAGCACTGCAAACTGTCTCTTTGTCTGTGTCATACAAAAGCAAGCATCTAGTCAAAGGAGTTATATGTCAAAATTGCTCCCACCACCTTTACCCATTTAACTTTTGAAGCCAGGGATTTACCCCACCCCTGCCACCATTTTCATCACAAAGGTTCCAAGTGTACGAATAGCTGCCGCCACCAACAACAACCACCGACCCCCCCCCCCCTCTCCCTCACACACACAGAACAAAAGAACTCAAACCAAAATTTTAAAACTTGAAGAAGGGAAAAAAATAAAATCCAAAAAAAAAACATACGCACACACATCCACGCACAAAACACAAAAATTATAAAGAGGAAACAAAAAAGAAACTCACTTTGTAGATACAGAAACAAAGCAAGGGGATAGGGGGAAGCGGTTTTAATAGATCCCCTACAAAAATTTGAATACCACTTGGTCTGCCAGCCCGTTCCACTAATAAATAAAATATTAATTTTTTTTATTGGAAACATGGTAAACAGCAAAGGAAGAAAATTTATACCTCTACACGGAAATAATCGCCATAAGGCACATCATCTATTTCCTGTGAAGTATCAACAACCAAATGGCTGGCATAAGAGAAGCATCATTAATATGGTGACTTTTATAGAAGTCAGTCATTAGAACACCCAGAGCACCAGTAAAATCATATTCATGTAAACAAAACTAAAACAACAGATACATCAAGATTTGATCTGTCTTGTAATAGATAAGAAGCAACTTTGATGTTTAATGTAAAACTAATCTATAGAAGCTATCAATCGCTAATGAGCAAAGTCAATGGCATGACAGGCATGGAAACCAAAAAGAAAAAAGCCACATACCAGAAGCAGACTACTAACCATGCTGACTAAGCAAAATAAAGAATCAACGAGCCAAAAGAAAAAAGAAAACACCAGTACCTGTTCCGATAAACCCGGTATCTTTGATGTTCCCTACAACCAGCAAATTTAGCACCTAATCCAAATCCAAAATTCTCAATTAACTTTTGCATAATTTATGAGCCATTGATGATTACACTGGGCCAGGAAAAAATTACCAAGATAAAGTTTGATTGGATGCTGAAACGACACATCTCGTGTGTACCCAAATTTTTCATGAGGACTCCACTTAGTACACCTAAAATCTTGGAAAGGCAAACACTGAAGATTAAAGAGAATAATAAACAACATCATGAACTGCTGGAAAGGCAGGGTAATTTTTTGATTTTCATAAAGATGAGTATTTTGCAGAATACAGCAGCAACTAGATCTGAAATTTTTGCAGACTCATCTAATGAGAGACTGGAATAATGATCATGACTTGAAGAACAATGCATAAAAGGTCATCTAAAGCAGTTCAACATGCATTCTGGAATTTACCTTTATCTCCACATTTCCTATGAAAGGCATCCTGAAAATCAACAGCATCATCTGAAAAAAAGAACTGGAAAAACTCCTCTATCTTCACCTACAACAAAAATACTTCTGAAGATTTAACAGCTGATGTGGATATGTTTGCAGCATTCAGCATAAAAATAACCAGATTTATAATGTATTTTAAGATATATAGCCATGGTACCGGGAATTTCGATTCTGCAACCTTCGTGTAGCATTCAGGGACTGCATATGAAAGTAAAGAACAGTTGAATATCAAGAATAAGGGTTAAAAAAATAAGAAGGTACAAACAGGTAAGGGACAAAGGTGTATACATGGCACAAAGTCACTAGAAACTGTGATGTCAAGATAAGAACACACCAAACATGTTATTTCAATATTTATGCAGTTGCCACTTCAGATGCTCATCCAACTGTTGCTAAATTATCCCACTGATCTCTCTTCCAGAGACTAAACATCCAAGTGATATCACTGAGATACAAACAAGTCTTTTTTTGGAGGGAGTCCAGGTAAGAATTAAGCAAAGATGCTCAGGGAGGGAGAAAATGCTGGGAGGTAGAGGAACATACAGACACTCAGATGTACCCCTATTCACACCGGAAAGAACGAGAAAAATAAAAAGTAGAGATGAGCACTAGAAATCAGAAAAACTAGAAATCAGGAATACAAAATCAAAAAAAAAAAAAAAAACTTTTTGGTCACTATATTCTTCTTTGTTGAATTTCTATGATATGCTAAGCTAGCACTTGGCTAGGGTCAATTCAATTAAACACCAGATAAAAAATAACCCAAAAGCAACATGATGACTTTGTAAAAATAACAAGTAGTTAGTCAGTCAGTCGTCGAGGATGGAGTAGAGAAAAAAACTCTCTGACTTCTCTCTAGACGTTCATTTTCTTCCTCTTGATTGTGACACTCTTTCATCCACTTTCCATCACACATTTATTCAGTCTCTTTTCACTTTTCACATACCTGTTGTTTTTCTAAGCAAAGCTATCTCATTTCTAGTTAGGCCTTTTGTTATGACAAAAGCTCCTGCTGCAAAGGAAGCAATCCGAAGGAGGAAGGCGGCCAAAGCTGGTTGTCTTGAAGTTTCAAGCGTCAGCCTAATGGTCTTCCTTCAAAACTCGTGGGGAAGAAGGCACCAAAAGATCCAACGGTGCAAGCTGAGAAGAAAAGCATGAATTCGGAGACGTTGAGCTCATGTGAGGAGGATGATATCTCTGCCTCTTCCCCAAAGAAGGGTGAGTCAGAGATGGATTCTAGTGACGCATTCTCTTTCCATGCAAATACGGAGGAGAAGTCTTCAACTAAGAAGTCAATGAAGTGTTTGAAGAATGTAGAAGATAAAGACAAGTGTTCAACTTCAAAGGACTTGAGCGTGTCTAGGCATGTTGAGAAGCTTTTGGATGATTGTGGTGATGGTGTTTTTGTATATCTCTAAATCCATGGCTGTAGATGTATTGCTTTCTTCCCGTCCAATCCTTGGACCAGCAGACAATGACCAGACGGACGTAATGTGTTCTGTCAATTAGCCCACTTGCAACCTGGCAAGGCCTACCAACCAGCTTAGCACTGACACTGTTCACGCCAACTTGCCTGCTAATGTACTAAGCAGGGTGGACTAGTCTCCCCCTTCCATTGTCCCGCGCACACGCCAACAGGTTTGTCCCCTTCTTGCCTATCTTGCCAACGATGTCACGGACCAACTTATCTTTATTGCTAACGATGGTATAGACCAACCACCCAAGGCACACGATGGGACAGCCCAACCCCCCCCCCCCCCGGCCAAAGTTGAGAGGGACTAACAAGCCAATGCTAATGAAGTCTTGGCCAAAAAAGTCAAAACCAACAATGATGGTGGTAAACCTTGGACCGCTTTGTTTGCTAACAACAAGAAACCTGAGCATTGTATGAAGTTGAAAAACAGTCAAATACTACAACCTAGCAAGGTCTTTGTAAATGTTGACACTTTGAAGCATAATGATGAATTAGAAAGGTGTCTTATGAGATGCTTTGTTAAGAAATTCCCTGGGAGGCAGACAATATATCATCTGGCAAAAACTTGAAAACCAAAACATAGAATTGACTTCCATGACTCGGGCTGAATCATTTTTAAATTTGATCCTATTCTGGACATGGAGGATGTCCTGTATTATGGTCTTTACTTTGTATATGGGAGGTCCTTAATTCTAAAGAGAATGCCAAGGTTCTTTAGATTAGGGGAGGAAAGGATGACAAATGTTCTTGTTTGGATAAGTTTTCCCGACTTGCCTATCAACTTATAGGAAGAGAGTGTGTTGTCTGACCTTTGCTCTAATCTGGGAATCCTCTGTTTGCTGACCAACTAACCGCAAAAAGGAAAACTTAGAATTTTGCAATGGCCCTGGTCGAGGTTGACTTGAGTAGGGATTTGATCTCCAAAATTGAATTTGAACTATCCAATGGGGATTGCTTTGTTCAAAAGGTTGAATATGAGAAACTCTCCCTGTATTGCTTTAAGTGTAGGCAACTTGGGCATGTCATTGGCATTCATAAAGAAGAAGTTGAACAGGACAGGGAAGGAATAACAAAACCAGCTACAGTTGAGGAAGTCGATATTGTTCCTCCTAGGCCGCCAAACAAAAGGAATAACCAAAGAAAAGCGGATGTTGGTAATGATTTGGATGAACCAATTGATGGTGAACAAACACAACAAATTTATAAGAAAACTGTCTACAAGGAACATCATGTGGACAAAATCAAAGACTTGGCCAACCTGATGGCTTTATATAGGTAATGTCTAAATCCAAACTTGCTTTGGAAAAGGCAAAGAAAATTCTGATGGTTAAAGCCAGGGCTAGGGGGAATGATGCCCTGAGCTGGAATGATAATTGGTTTTTGGAACACAAAGAGCTACGTCAGGTCCTTCTAGCAAAATAGTTTGCCTACTTTTGTGAGAAAACATAACTTAGATGTTATTGGAGTTTTGACGACTAAGTTGAATAATACAATGTTGTCTCAACTTAGCTAGTACAATTTTAAGTACCGGGAGTTTGTACACAACTTGGATTCCTATATCGGGAAAAGAATTCTTATATTATGGAATCCAGTTTTGTGTCTTTAAATGTGATTAGTACAGTGCTCGGACTTTTTTGTGAAGTCCAGAGCTTAGTTTTCAGTAAGTCTGTTTTTGTTACTTTTGTGTATTGACTTTGACAAGCTTGTACTAAGAACGTTCTTATGGGAAACTTTAGCAAGCCAAATTCTTCACTTGAAGGCCCCCTGGCTGGTCTAGGGTGACTTCAATTGTGTCTTGAATAGAAGGCAGGCCAGTTACCTAATATGAGCTCAAAGATCAACTAAACTGCTATCTATAATGTGGTTTGGTGGAAGTGTCTTTTACGGGTTGCATACATATTTGGGATGATGGCAGTATCAAGTCAAGATTTGAGAGGGTCATCTCCAACAATCATTTTATTGAGGAGTTCTCTATGGCAAAGGCTCATTTCAATGCTTCTAGATGCTTTTCTGACCATTCCCCTTCTATCCTTAGTCTACAAGCTGGTAGTCCAAACGAAAAGCCTTCATTCAAGTTCTTCAATATGTGGGCTGACCATGCTTCATTTCATTCTGGTAAGGTAGGTTTGGAGAACACAGTTCAATGGCACATCTATGTTTGTATTGTGTAAAAAGCTTAAGGCCCTTAAGGCTCCAAGGAGCTTAACAAAAAGGTCTACTCTCATATTTCTTCAAGGACTAAGAGGGAAGTAAAGGCCTTGGAAAGCATGCAGGAAATGACAAATCAACATTAGGCTACTACTGAATGGAAAGCTTAGTTGCAAAATCAAAGGCATCTGACCTACAACTTATTGGAGACTGAGAGAAAGTTCTTTGCTCAACTTGCCAAGGGAGCTACATTCAATTGAGCGATAGAAGTACAAAATTTTATCACTCTATCATTAAGAGAAACTGGGCCAGAAATCACATCACCAGTACTTTTATGGATCAGGTCAGTCAGCGATTTGTCAAATGTTACATCAAACTACTGAGCACCCACCAAAATATTCAAGATGCCAGTCAAGAGGTTATTGATGCAGGGTCTAAGCTCACAGAGGAGAATGCTCAAAAACTGACTCAAACTCTATTCGAGGAAGAGATCAAGGCAGCTATTTTCTGTATTGATGAAGACAAGGCATATGGGCAGGATGGATACACATCTCAATTCTTCAACGAAGCCTGGGAGGTGGTAGGACAAGACATCAATAATGCTGATAAGCATCTCAATTCTTCAATGCTATTAGGGAATTCTTTCAGAATGCCAGATTACTAAAGCAACTCAATCATGCCTTTATTGCTTTGGTCTTGAAAGCAATAATGTAACTAAGGTTGAAGACTACATACCTATATCTTGTTGCAATGTGGCGTACAAGGCAATATTGAAATTCTTGGTGGGTAGTGAACAAATTGATGAGGAATAAATGTAGTTGCAGAACCAATAGTTATTGTAGAAGAATGAAGAAGAAAACTTGTTATTCCAGCATCTTGAAGAATAAAATACAGAATGACTACAAACTAGATTTAAATACTTAGGTCCTATCAACGGTCATAAAGTTACCGTTAGGAACAAAAGAATAAAGAATAAAGAGAAAATATACTAGCTAATATTTACAGAATTATCTATTACACCCATATACATTACGTTAGATACTTTCAACACTCCCCCTCAAGCTTGGTGTATATATTTATACAACCAAGCTTGACCATATGAATAAGAAATACTGAAGTAGATACAGGTTTTGTAAAAATGTCTGCCACTTGATTGCTTGTTGAAATATGCTCAAGTTTGATGATGTTGTCTTCAATTTTCTCCCGAATGAAATGGCGATCAACCTCAACATGTTTAGATTTATCATGTTGAACCGGGTTCTCAGCCATATTAATGGCTGAGATGTTATCGCAGTATATTTGAATAGGCAAATGAACTGGTTGACATAACTCAATAAGTACCCGCCTAATCCACAAACCCTCACATAGACCCAAAGCCAATGCTCTAAGTTCAGCCTCAGCACTGCTTCTTGAGACCACAGCTTGTTTTTTGCTTTTCCAGGAAATCAAATTACCCCATAAGAATGTGCAATAACCCGTTGTAGAACGCATATCAACTCGAGATCCGGCCCAGTCTGCATCAGTATATATCAGTAATTGTCTGTCCGGATTTTTGATGAAGGATAGGCCTTGCCCTGGAGCGGCCTTTAGGTACCTGAGAATTCGTAATGCTGCTTTAAGATGTTCAACAGTTGGATCATGCATAAATTGTGAAACAAAGCTAACAGCATAACATATATCGGGTCTAGTGTGAGAGAGATAAATAAGTTTGCCTACTAATTTTTGGTACCTCAGTTTATCGGTAGGTGTTTTATCCCAATCTTTTTGTTGTTTTAAACCGGTTTCCATAGGAGTAGCTACTGGTTTGCATCCTAGCATGCCTGTCTCACTTAGCAAATCTAAGATATACTTACGTTGAGATACACACATACTATTTTTTGTTCTAGCAACTTCCATACCTAAGAAATATCGTAGACTTCCTAAATCCTTAACTTCAAACTCACGGGATAACTGATCCTTAGTTTGTTTAATACCTGCATAATCATTACCAGTCAAAATGATATCATCTACATACACAATAAGTATAGTACATGCAGTAGAAGTAAACCAACGAATAAATAGAGTGTGATCACTTTGGGTTTGTGTGAAACCAAACTTAACCAAAGCTTTAGTGAATCTTTTGAACCAAGCTCTAGGTGACTGTTTCAATCCATATAATGATTTCTTAAGTTTGCATGCCATATACTTATTTCCAGTAGTTTTAAGACCAGGTGGAATCTCCATATAAACCTCCTCTTGTAAATCACCATTTAAGAATGCATTTTTAACATCGAGTTGGTGCAAAGGCCAGTCGAGATTAGTAGCTAGAGTAAAGATAATACGAATAGTGTTGAGTTTTGCTACTGGAGCAAATGTATCCAAGTAATCAATTCCATATGTCTGAGTAAACCCTCTAGCTACTAATCTAGCTTTATGCCTATTGATTGTTCCATTTGTATTATACTTTATAGAGAATACCCACTTACATCCAACAGTCTTTATTCCCTTTGGTATAGGTACTATGTCCCAGGTCTTGTTTTTTCTTAATGCATGTAATTCATCGTCTACCGCAGCTTTCCAAACAGGACTATTCAAGGCTTCACTAATATTGGATGGAATCCATTGTCTATCTAAATTACATGTGAAATTAGCAAAATTACTTCCTAGTTTATCATATGTAAGAAAAGTATACAAAGGATGTTTCGTGCACTCACGGACTCCTTTTCGTAATGCAATAGGTAGGTTATCACTGTAAGTAGGAGGGATATTACCAGAGTGATCGTCATTCGGTAGAACCTGTAAGCCGCCAACACTATTATTCCGTCTGGTGTAAACCCGAGTTATAGGCAGATTTGCACGGTCATGGTGTTGTACGGGCTGTTTTTCACATTCTACAGAAGTAATGTCTTCTATTGGTGATACAACATTGTCACTGGTTGGTATTGTCACTGGTTGGTCTTCTATGGGTGATACAACATTGTCACTGGTTGTTATTCCCTGTAACTCATTAAAAGTGTTAGTAACAGTTGAAGTTGACATGTCCAATATACTCCAGTAGTCGGCAAGACTATTTTCAGAATGATTTCCAGCAGAATTAGAGGAATAGTAGGCATGTTGTTCATCAAACTTTACATCCAAAGATACAAACATTTTCCTAGTTGTAGGACAATAACACTTATAACCTTTTTGATTGTTTGAATAACCAAGAAATATACACCTAACTGTTTTTTGATCTAACTTTGTTCTAAGATGTGGAGGCACAAAAACATACACTACACATCCAAATATTTTGTAAGGAAGCATAGACATCATTTTAGTATTTGGATACAGCTGCATTAAACACTGTCTAGGTGTTGTAAATGACAATACTCGTGAGGGCATGCGATTTATTAAATATGTAGCAGTAAGTAATGCTTCCCCCCATAGAAATTTTGGAACAGACATAGCAAACATAATAGATCTAGTGACTTCTAATAAATGTCTATTTTTCCTTTCAGCAATTCCATTTTGTTGTGGGGTATAAACACACGAGGTTTGGTGGTGAATACCATTAGAAACCATGTATTCCTTTAATTCTTTATCAAGATACTCCATCCCATTATCACTTCTAAGTACTTTTATTGTGGTATTAAACTGATTTTTTATAAGAGAAACAAAATTTCTGAAGATATTTCCTACTTCAGCTTTATTCTTCATTAAATATACCCATGTAATCCTAGTGTGATCATCAACAAAGGTAATGAACCACTTAGCTCCGTTTATATTAGCTACCCTTGAAGGTCCCCAAATATCCGAATGGATCAAGTTAAAAGGAGTACTAGGTTCATATCCCTTAGGCAAATAACTCACCTTAGTCTGTTTGGCTAAGATACAAATTTCACATTTCAAATCACTAATATTTATATCAGTAAACAGTTCCGGCATCATTCTTTTAAGATACACAAAATTTGGATGTCCCAATCTACTATGCCATAACAAAATATTATCCACTTGCTTTGACCGCATACAAGAATTAGACCCTAAACTAAAGCAAGAACTACCCTCAGTTTCTGGCCTAATTCTGTCAAAAAACAGCCGCTTATAGGTATTAATAGCATCCGGAACATGTTCACTTGCTTGTGATTTGATGATGTACAATCCATTTAATTTATTAGCATTGCCAATCATCTTCCACGTATTTTTCTGCATAAAAAAAACACGTAGATGATGAGAACAACGCTATACAGTTATTATCACAGACAAATCTTCCTATGGAGATTAGATGAAAGTTTAGCTTTGGTACGTACAAAACCTTATGTAAGACTATAGTGGGGGTTAAATATACAGTTCCTGTTCCAAGAACAGGGATTTCCACTCCATTAGCAACTCTTACAGTTTTAATAGTAGGAAATTTCTTATAAGAACATAGTATGGAAAATGCAAAGGTCATATGGTCAGAAGCCCCTGAATCTATTATCCAGGATTTCCTTACACCATCTGACCTTATACCTGTTGAGGCCATTGTTGCTTGTATACGGTCTGACTGAACAACATCAGAATCAGGACTTTGTATACTCTCCAGCTGATTCTTAGACAGTAACTGTAATAGTGCTTCAATCTGACTTGATGTAGGCATTTGTGAATCGCTGGTTGGTTGAATGTTCGCTGTGTTGGCTATAGATCCTTTTGATGGTCCCCAATTAGGAGAGAAACGTGAGGTCTGGCTCTGGTTTTGTTGTTGTCTCCAAATAGGTTGAGAAAATCGCGGACCCTGACCTTGTTGAAATTGTTTGAGTCGTTGAAGTTTGAAACAATCTTCCACCTTATGTCCAGGTTTTTTACAGAATTCGCAAACAAACGAAGGTGGTCTGTAGCGATTGCTGTGGGAACCTCCCCCAGAATTGCGTTTAGTGAGACATGCAGTAACCTCAGTAGGTTTAGATGCATGCGAGCTAGGAACGGTAGACACTAAGTCTGAACCTTCAAGATTTGCAACTGGCTGAGAACCCATCATGATTTTGATGCTGCTTTCTTTCAGAGGCTAGATGAGTAATGAGTTGTAAGAACAAGTAGTTGAAGCAAACGCTAGGAAGTAGGATTAAAATACTAGTTCGAATCTTCTGTAGAAGATTTTTAAAAGAGGAATAAGGAAGAAAGGATTTGAGATCACAAATAGTACAACCGAGGTTGAGACTTGACAGTATGGAGAGAGAGGATTTTTTTTCTTCCGGATGAAAGTGAAGGTTTACCGTGACAGGACAAAAAAAGTTGTGTAAAATAAATCAGCTAGTGTGCAACTTGCATGATTAAAATATAGTATTGTGCAGGAAAGCACGTGAATGTTTTACAAGGCCCAAGGACCTACGTGTCCTTGATATGACTTAAAGGTTAAAAAAAACAGCACAAAATGCTGCGTGTCCCAACAAGATTTTGCACGCAAGCCTCGTACAACTTCAAGAGGTACGAAAAATATATTAAAAAATAAGCAAGTGGCCAACTTGCGTGTCCAAAGTGAGACGCTTATTAGAAGAGTCTGGAATCCTGTAGAGTGTACGGTCCCAAAAAACAAATCGAAATAAACAAAAAAAAAATATAGAACAGATTAAACAATTCAAACTGAGTTCCTCCTTGTTTCACGATTCCAGCAGATGAAGAGAGAAATTATTCTGGAGGATGAAGAAACAAATTGTTCTGGGTATTTCAGAATAACAGATACTGGATATATGATTTCCAGTAAAATAGATGAAGATATAATCTCTTCCTCTACTACTATTTCCTTGCTAGAAACACGATTTGAAATAGTCCAGAGGAGCAAATGATATTTAAA
Organism: Eustoma russellianum; assembly: GCA_036186865.1. Taxonomy (NCBI): domain Eukaryota; kingdom Viridiplantae; phylum Streptophyta; class Magnoliopsida; order Gentianales; family Gentianaceae; genus Eustoma; species Eustoma russellianum. The sequence goes on from AP025043.1 coordinate 7,667,118, forward strand.
TTGCAATCACTGTATATCTCCTTATTGCAATAAGAATACTCTGATAGGCAGGAATTTAAGCAGAGTAAATATGACAAAGAGAGACACTTGTTCTGTGGCTTTAATATGAGATAATCAAAATAGAGATAACTGATTCTGAGCCTATGGCTCTGATACCATGAACAAATTGATGAGGAATAAATGTAGTTGCAGAACCAATAGTTATTGTAGAAGAATGAAGAAGAAAACTTGTTATTCCAGCATCTTGAAGAATAAAATACAGAATGACTACAAACTAGATTTAAATACTTAGGTCCTATCAACGGTCATAAAGTTACCGTTAGGAACAAAAGAATAAAGAATAAAGAGAAAATATACTAGCTAATATTTACAGAATTATCTATTACACCCATATACATTACGTTAGATACTTTCAACAGGTAGACTGGTTCCTGTAATGGAGGATTTCATAGACCATGCATAGGCTAGCTTTCTACAAAAGAGATCAATGATGGAGAATGTGTTCCTTGTTCAAGAGCTTATCAAAGAATATGCACCCATGTATTTAGGGTTATACATAAACCATGCATAGACTTCCCTTCATTGACAACAAATTGCACAGTTTTTGCTCTTCTACTATGGAGGCTAATCAGCATTTTCTATTCCTACGTCAAGTGGAACACCAGGTTTGGACAGACATCTCAGGTTGGCTTGGTGTGCCAACTAACCTCGGCACACTTTCACAGGTCTTGGCATGGGACAAGCGACGGCTCAAGAGCAAGGCTCTACGTGCCAGGCAATCCGTGCCAAGGCAATTAAGATTGTCTTGGCTGCCACTGTTTACCATCTTTGGCAAGCTTGGAATATAATTATTTTTGAGGGACTACCTTCTGTATCTCATGATGTAATACATAGCATATGCACCCATGTATTTAAGGTTATGCACAAACTGTTTCTGCATTTGATAGTCACATATTGAGGCAGCCTATTGTCTCAAGTGTTTAGGGTCTTTTGTATAGGTTGCATCTCATTGATGATGTACCGATTTACTTGGTTAATACAAATTTGCATTCAACCAAAAAAAATACTAGGTTTCCAATCATTACGCTTATTATGCTGCTAATGGATGGTTAAACTAAAATTTCAGAGAAAGGTATGAGTCCTCTTTTTCATGAGACAATTGACATTATAATTAGAAAAAAGAATTTTCTAGCTTGCAGCTTTAAAACAAGGACTGAGTTACAAGTCCTACCAGGCAAACAACAGCATAGAAGAAAGGGGGGGAAACGCAAAAGGAGGCAGCCCTGTCCATGGAAGCATCCCGCCTGTGCAGGACTGGGTGAGGCACTTCAGCCCTCTTATTCCTTGTATATCTACAAGGGCTGTTTCTACACCTCAAACTGGAGAATTTAGGTCATGATGGTTTCCACTGCTGGGAACTACGGATACATAAAATACATATTGACTTACCTACTGGTGCAGCAGACTCCTCTCCCACCCAAACCAAAGACTTCCCAGTTGAGGAAATATCAGTGCTCTGCAAAATCTCAATATCCTCCGCCACATTCCCCTCCAGTCCTTCTGATGTGGACAGCCCATTTATCTCTGCATTAACTGGGGCATTAAGATGCTCTGAAGTAGAAGAATCATTATCCCTGTGTCACATTAAGGCAGCATGTTAAATCAGGCCAATCTGTAAATGAAACAGAAAGCTATGCAGCAGACCTTTCAAGCAAATCTGGTCCAACCCCCATTTGGCTGAAGCTCACTGCTTCTTCAACGATCACACTTTCATTCTCTTGATTGTTTACCGCAGGCTTAGGATCCTAGGCCAAACAAAACAAAGTCACATGAGCAAGAATTATATTGGAACATTATAACTTTAAACATTTCCTCTGACGTATTCTGAAACAGAGATCGGACAAAAACGGACCAAAATCCATATACAATAAAATCATGCGGAAAACAAGGAGACTTAACAGAAATAAAACTCAAACAATTTAGAGTTGCTCATTCAACCAGGAATAACATGAGAAATTCATTAAAATTAATATTTACGGGGAAGGAATAGAGTAGATCAGGCAGTTCCTAAAATGATGATCCCAGAAACAAGGAAACAGATCTATTCCATGTACACCATGGGCCGGATACAGGATTTACAAAGAAGGCATGCACTATACACGTATATGCACATTTTTACCAGAAGGTTGTAAACATTTTTCTTTTAGTTTACTTGAGGGAATGCACTTGCGTACCCCTTGAACAATGTACATCCGTCATTGACCACGGGTAACGGCTGCATTCAACTCCAGATACAATAACAACAGCCTTTGAACCAACAACTTTAACTTCTTCATGCATTCATAAAACTTCAAGCTGTTGTAGAGCAATGTATATATAAACCACATCCGGATGCAATTCTATTGCCAGTCCTTCATCACTCCATATTATTAAATTACACTTGACATCATATTTCCATCTCTATATGAGACGTTATCCACAATATCTACCAAGTAAATGCATCAAGCACAGCAATTCTATGTTGTTAATAAATATTTTAACTCAATAAGAAGTCCCATCATCAAACAAAACTGCACGAGAAGGCAGATCTTCTAGGCATATAAGTAACAAAAAAATTCTACATCATACACAATGAATTTACAAGATAAAAGATGTACAAGCAACCTAAGATACAACAATCAAAATATTTGTGCATGTACACTGTTGAAAAGAGTAGATAAAACAATTGTGTTTGTGTTGTTACTGTTTGTAGCCGTTATTAGTGGCTGGTTTGTTACCGTTAGAATTCTGGTGTATGTCCTATATATATATAAAGGACGGTATGCTTTGTCTGTATGTAATGAAAACCTATAAGGTTATTTTGGAGTACATCTTGATTACAAATTTATGAGCTGATTGTTTTACATATTGAATATTGTTGATATGGTATCAGAGCTTGAAAGCTCAAAATCTGTGAACTGAATCAGTGCAAATCTGATTTCACACACTGTTACTGAGCCCAGCGAAATCTAAGTTCGGTTCCCAGAATTTTTTGAATGTTTTCTGGTCTTGCCTTTGAATGATCTTCTGTTAAAGAGAAGAATTGAATTGCAATTGTTTTATCTAGAGCAAGTATAATATCAAGGACTGCAGAGCGAAGGTTTTCGGCAGAGAAACAAAGAGTTACAGAGGAAGAGAAAGGGAAGAAGATAAAGTGGAAAAGAGGAAGCACGTACGGGACGAACGGGACGAACGCACGTGAGAAATCACATGTGAAATTTTTTCGGGTAAATCTTTTACACAATTTGTTTGAAAGTTTTCAATTTTTTTTGAAAACAACAGTACTTTAAAAGGTACAGATTATGTGGTATCCTCCCATCAAAAGGGAGTGAGTGCGTGTCAAAAATCTAAAGAAGTAGATCCTGCATGTGTTCCCGGTTGTGACACGTGTATTCCACTACATGTGAAGTTGTAAAGCTTCTACGAGAAGCTTCTACCTCTGCTGAGCTATTTTCTCAAGTACATTCGTTTTTCCCTCTCTCTCTCTTCTTCGTCTTCTACCTACCTCTATCATTCTCCGTTTTCTCTGGGTTCAACAAACTCAGTTTCTACAACTCCTTTTGCCAGCTAAACAATATGTCCTCAATTTCAACTCCATCTTCTGCCACACGAAGGACTGGAGAATCCTCCGGAGCATCTGCTGGAGTTTCAGCTATGCCTCCTTCCATTACTCCGATGATAGATAGTAATTCAATAATGGTGACTAATCATAAATTAAATAGTCACAACTATCTATCTTGGAGTAAGGCTGTGGAATTATTTGTAATGGGACGAGGTAAGGATGACTATCTTTATGGTCACATGCAAGTTCCTGCTGCTACTGACCCGCTGTACAGGCAGTGGAAGACTGAGAATGCCATGATCATGTCATGGCTGATCAGTTCCATGACCCCAGAGATTGGGGATAACTTTATTCTCTATCAAACAGCTAGTGATATTTGGAAAGCTGCTAGGGAGTTATTCTCTCAAAAGGATAATGTTGCTGAGATTTATGAACTAGAGACTCAACTATCTGAACTGAAGCAGGGGGACCAACTTGTGAGTGCATATTACTCTCAACTCACACGCTTATGGCAGCAGATCGATATTTATGAAACTCACAACTGGTCTTCATCTGCTGATGATCTTGCATTTAGAAAATTCATAGAAAAAAAGAGAGTCTTTAGATTTTTACAAGGTCTACATAAGGAGTTTGATGCAGTAAGAAGTAGGTTGTTAGCGATGAAACCCTTTCCTACCCTGAATACCGCATTCTCAGAAGTACGAATGGAAGAGTCCCGAATCAAAGTTATGATGGGATCCTCATCTTCCTCTCTGTCTGAGGGTTCTGCTTTAAATACAACAACCAACTCTGAAATTATTACACCTACTACTGCTGTTACTTCATATAAGGGTTCAAATAAAAAACCTTACTGCAAGTTCTGCAACCGTCTAGGACATACCTATGATAATTGCTATAGTAGACCTGACGCTAAGGTTCAGAGACCTCCTAGATCTTTTGGTAATAATTGGAAGGGTAATTCCTCAAACTGGAGAGGTCCGGGCAATGATTCTTGGAAAGGAGGTAAAGGTCAGGGAAAACCTCAGAGTTCAATGGCTCATTTAGTGAGTCAATTGGATACTGAACCTGTTTCTCAATCAAATTCTCAGTCTGATTCTCAGTCAAATAACTCAATACAGCAACAACTTGATACAATCTTCAAGATTCTGGGTCAGCAAAACCTAGATAAACCTCCATCTGAGATGATGACTGTTTCTACTGCTACAATGGCTCATCAAACAGGTACATCTAGTAGTTTATCTGATAGTACTAGGCGCACAGTCTGGATTATAGACTCAGGGGCATCTGATCACATGACTAATAAGAAACACCTTCTAATGGATTTTGAATGTTTCCTTTCTCCTAGATATGTTCAGGTTGCAACTGGGTTTAGAGTAAATGTACTTGGAAAGGGAACAGTTACACTTAGCAATCATTTGAAATTAAAAGATGTACTGTACATTCCTAATCTAAGCTTCAGTCTGATTTCAGTTAGAAGACTAACTTTAGATAATCACTGCCTTGCTTCTTTCTCATCCTCTGAAGTGATATTTCAGGGGATTTCTACGGGGAAGAGGATTGGCAATGCTAAGACTCTCAATGGGCTCTACGTTTTTGGAACTTCGGGGTCTAATAGTGGTCTGTGCTGTGCTGCTGAAGTTAAAGAAGATCCTAGACAATCTAACAAAGATTGTATTTTGCTTTGGCATAAACGTTTAGGTCATCCCAACTTTGTATATCTCAAGAAGATTATGCCTAAATTGTTTTTGAATATTGATCCAACTTGTATTATGTGTGAAATCTGTGAGTTTGCTAAGCAAACTAAGTCAATGTATCCAGCAAAAACTTATGTTCCCACTCAGGTTTTTAATCTAATCCATTCGGATATTTGGGGTCCGTCACGAGTGAGTAATATCAATGGTGCTAGATGGTTCATTTCCTTTATTGATGATCATACTAGAATTTCTTGGGTTTTCCTTATGAAGCACAAACATGAAGCTAGTAAGATTATACAAAATTTTGTTATCTTTGTCAAAAATCAGTTCAATACTAGCATAAAAACTATACGGACAGATAACGGTTTGGAATACTTGGACAAGACTGTACAGATTTTTCTTGCAGGACAGGGAATACATCATCAAACAACATGTACATACACACCCCAACAAAATGGGGTGGCAGAAAGGAAGAACCGGCATCTTCTTGAGGTAACAAGAGCCATCATGTTTACAAACAATGTGCCAAAATTTTATTGGGGTGAAGCAGTTTTAACTGCTACATACTTAATTAATCGAATGCCATCTAGAATCCTAGCTTTTAGATCTCCTATTGATATTCTTCAAGAGTCATATCCCTTTACTAATGTTATATCTGTGTTGCCTGCGAAGGTTTTCGGCAGTGTTGCTTATGTTTACCGTGCACCTCATATGCGCAGTAAATTAGAAAGTAGAGCTATAAAGTGTATTTTCATAGGATATTCTAATACTCAAAAAGGCTACAAATGTTATGACCCTCATTCTAGAAAGATATATGTTACTTTAGATGTTAAGATTGATGAACACAGTAGTTTTTACTCTCAGTCTAATGATTCTTTAAAATTGACTGACTCTGAGTTCTGGAATGTTATTGATATCTCATCTAATACTAATGGTTTGTTTGAGTATCCCACAGGAAATATTCCTGCTTCTTCTGATTTTAATACAGGTGTTGACAAAGCTATAATCAAACATCATGATCAAAATCAGCAGAGATCTATCACTCAGGTGTATCACAGAAGAAACCGTTCCCAGACTGCACGACAAGAGGTGCACACTGACCAATCCACTTCAGATAACCAGGTTATAGCTGAAAATTCACAGGATAAGTCCAACCCCTCTGAATCAATGGAACCAGGTTTGCAAACTCTTACTTCAGAAGCAGAAACAGAACCACACCATATGGATGCTGTTCTGGATAGTATGCCTATTGCTCTTCGAAAAGGTATACGAACTTGTACCAAATATCCATTAAGTAAGTATATATCTTATGCCTCTCTGACTCCCACATTCAGTGCTTTTACTACAGCTTTAGATTCAACTAAAATACCTGGATCTATTATTGATGCTTTAGCTCATCCTAAGTGGAATGCTGCAGTTCAGGAAGAAATGACCGCATTAGTTAATAATCAGACATGGGAACTGATAGATAAACAGGACGGAATGAAAGTAGTTGGCTGTAAATGGGTCTTTTCTATTAAATATAATACTGATGGCTCAATTGGTAGATATAAAGCTAGGTTAGTGGCAAAAGGATTTACACAAACACATGGTATAGATTATTTAGAAACATTTGCACCAGTTGCAAAACTCAACACCATTAGAATACTGTTTACATTAGCAGTAAATTTAGACTGGACCTTAATGCAGCTTGATGTTAAAATGCATTCTTGAATGGCAATCTTGATGAAGTTGTATTTATGGACATTCCTCCTGGTTTTGTTAACACTAAGAATCAGGGTAAAGTATGTAAATTAAAAAAGGCACTTTATGGATTGAAACAATCTCCTAGGGAATGGTTTAGGAAGTTTACTAATGTTGTTACCGCATATGGATTTACACAAACACATAGTGATCATACTTTATTTATTAAGGGGTTGGGGTCTGGCAGAATAACTATTTTAATTGTTTACGTTGATGATATAATCCTCACTGGGAATGACAATCAAGGCATTGAGCATATAAAACATCACTTAGCTACTGTTTTTGATCTTAAAGATTTGGGTTATCTTCGGTATTTTTTAGGCATGGAAATTGGAAGAACTAAGGATAGTATTAGTGTTTCCCAGAGAAAATATGTTCTAGACTTATTATCCGAGACAGGTATGCTTGGATGCAAGCCATCCGCTACTCCTGTCAATGCTGATACCAGATCTAAATCTGGGAACATGGAGCTTACCGATAAGTTAAGTTATCAGCGCTTAGTTGGTAAACTAATATATCTTTCACATACTAGACCAGATATTTGCTATGCTGTGAGCTATGTAAGTCAATTTATGCATAACCCTACTTCACATCATCTTACTGCTGCTATGAGAATTCTCAGGTATCTAAAGAATGCTCCTGGCCAAGGCCTTCTCTTTAAGAAAACAGAAGACAGGGGTTTGACTGTGTTTACTGATGCTGACTGGGGTGGGTCACGCACTGATATGAGATCCACCACTGGATATGGGACTTTCCTTTGGGGAAATCTTATTACTTGGCGAAGTAAAAAACAACATGTTGTGTCACGAAGTAGTGCTGAAGCAGAATTACGGGCATTAGCTTTGGGATTATGTGAAGGACTCTGGGTTAGAAGGGTTCTAAATGATCTGGGTGTTCATATCACTTTACCTATCCAGTTGTATTGTGACAACATTTCTGCCATTCATATGATTGAAAACCCAATACAACATGATATGTCCAAGCACATAGAAATCGATCGCCATTTTATTCGAGAGAAGATTGAAGCTAAAGTTATTCAGATTTTACATGTGTCTTCTCAACAGCAAGTTGCAGATATTTTTACCAAGGCTGTGTCCATAAAGATCTTTTATAACTTACTTAGCAAGCTTGGTTGTATCAACCTCTACACCAAGCTTGAGAGGGCGTGTTGAAAAGAGTAGATAAAACAATTGTGTTTGTGTTGTTACTGTTTGTAGCCGTTATTAGTGGCTGGTTTGTTACCGTTAGAATTCTGGTGTATGTCCTATATATATATAAAGGACGGTATGCTTTGTCTGTATGTAATGAAAACCTATAAGGTTATTTTGGAGTACATCTTGATTACAAATTTATGAGCTGATTGTTTTACATATTGAATATTGTTGATATACACCTCTCAAGAAACAAATGGCAACCTTTTACCCCCACTCCTATTAGGGGAAAAGTTCTTAACTCAAGACTGCTAAAAGTACAATGATCTTCTACAAATCAAACAAATACTAGGATCGCCTCCTGAAAACAATAAACAAAAGGATTCGCAAAGGAACAAAAAGGGAGAGAAAAGCTACAAGTCTTCATCTTATGAAAATTTTTGTACAGGGGAAGGGTGTTGGGAAGTAGGTTGATTTGGGGTATACATTGGGGGTATACATGGATTACATACCTCCTGTTCTATAGATAGTTTGGACCCTGTAGAAATATACACGGAAATATTCATGTACATACGCATACATACAGTACCTAGACATTCTACATATACACAGAGTAAAATATTCTTGTATAAGTCTTATACACACTCACAAATCACCTGCTAAGTGACTAAAACAGACTGGATGTTAGAACAGTAAACTAGTCGTTGGCAATTATCGTTGGCAGTCATGCCACTTTCTGTGCTTCTCTCTCTTAGCCTCTATATAAGGCTTTACTCTTGTACATTTAAAACTAAGTTAATGAAATGCATTTCTTCAACTTTTTATGTGGTATCTGAGCCTTAGATCACAACAACACTGTATTATCTTTCTACAAATAATGGCTTCTCATCCTGAAACTAGTGAAACTGCTGAAGTCACTTCTACTCTTGAACAACCTTCATAGACATGGTCTAATACTTGTAATTCTTTATTTGGTGGTGCTCTTATTACGATTACAAATCATAAAACAACTACTTATCATGGAGCAAAAAGTTGAAATGTTCATTATTAAAAGAGACTATGAGGATTATCTCTTTGGAGATATTATTACTCCAGCCCTCACAGTTCCCAGGTTCAAAACCTGGAAAACTGAGAATTCCATTAGATATGTCATGGTTTATATGGTCAAAGAACCTATTACTTTATACTTTATGCCACTGCGACTGAGATTTGGTCAGCTGCAACGGAAATGTACTCAAAGAAAGATAACATGTCAGAATCATATGAACTTGAAACACAGCTTCAAGACGTTAAAGAGAATTTGGCAACAGATTGATATATTTGAGCACATAAATGGAATTACCGAGCTGATAATCAGCTATACAGAAGCAACAATGAAACAAAAAGAGTTTTCAGATTTCTAACTGATATTTATAAAGAATTTGATGTTGTAAAGGGTAGAATCCTTGGCACTAAACCTTTGTCAAATTTAAACACTGCTTTCTCTGAAATAAAACATAAAGAAAGCATGATTAAACTTATATTGGTTACTCTACCCACTCTACTAACAGAGAGATTAGCCCTTCCAGTTAATGAAAAGACCACTGCTGACCCTCTAGTGCTCAGTCCATGCCTAATCTTGATGATCAAGCTTTTGATTTTATAACTTGAAGAACAAATTTACCTAGCCAGTATGTGGTTAATAGACCATTCTGCAAGTACTGCAAGAAATCAGGTCACTTGATAGAGGAATGTTGGAAACTACGTGAAAAGCCTGGTGAAGAAAGACCCCCAAGACCAATTAATAATCCTTGGAAACCAGCAAAGTCCTATATTGCTAACAAAGTTATGAGTAACAATCATGTTGGACAAGAGGAAGGAAATTCATCCTTACCAACTCAATCAAATTCAGGCTCTTCTTCAGCTACTAAGCAAGGAGCAAAACACTACACCAGATATACCTACTCAGGCAACAATGGCTAGTGCAGAGAATTTGCATAACAGTAAGTGTCATTCTTGGATAATTGATTCAAGAGCATCTAATCACATGACACACAACAAAGATACATTGAGTAGTTATGAGTCTTTTAATAAACCTAAGACTGTTAAAATAGCAAATCAAGTATGCATTCAAGTAACTATGATGGGAACAGTTAAACTATCTAATAAATTATTGTTATATGATGTATTACATGTACCTAGTTTAAGCTTCAATCTAATGTCACTAGGAAAGCCAACCAAAGATAGTAACTATTATGTGTCGTTCTCATTTTCTGAGTGTTGTTTTCAGAAGAAAACTACGTTGAAGATGACTATCAATGCTAAGAACCTTAAAGGACTCTTCATCTTATAAGAACCAGAACATGTCAAAGAAGAAGGAATAATGACTAGTGTGTATTCATGTAGTAATGAAAGGTCTGATATAGACCTTATTTTGTTATGGCATAGAAGATTAGGAAACCCCAAATCTGTATACTTGAAAAGACATGCCATGATTATTATAAAGACTGAGTTGAAGAACATTCAGTGTGAAACATGTCAATTAGCTAAGCATACGAAAACTAGTTACCTAGCTAAAATACATAGGTTTACTTAGCCTTTCAATTTACTGCACTTTGACACTTGGGGACCATCTAAAGTAGCTAATATTAATGGAACAAGGTGGTTTATTACCTTTATTAATGATCATACAAGGCTGACTTGAGTATATTTGATGAACCACAAAATAGATGTGGGATAAATTTTAAAAAACTTTGTTGGTTTGATCAAGAATTAGTTTGGGGTTACCATTAAAACCTTAAGGACAAATAATGAAACAGAATACTTGAAAAGATCGGTCAAGAATTTATGAATGAGAATGAGATCGATCATCAAACCTCTTGCGTTTACAAACCACAATAGAATAGAGTAACTGAAAGAAAGAATAGGCATTTGTTAGAAGTCACTAGTACTCTAATATTTTCTATGGATGTTCCAAAGTATTATTGAAGAGAAGCTTTATTAACCAATACTTATCTGATTAATAGAATGTCATCCAACGTGTTGTCTTTCAAAACACCAAAACAAGTCTTATTACAAAATTTCCCAAGTACTAACGTGCTTTCGATTTTACCCTTTAAATTGTTTAGATATATATATTCACATACAGACTCACCTGATAAGTAAACAGATTACAGCTCAAATATGTGTATATTCTTTGGCTATTCAGGAAGCCAGAAGGGATATAAATGTTATTGCCCTAACTCTTAGAAAATGTTTGTAACTTTGGATGTTATATTTGATGAAGAAAAGGTGTACTATCAAAAGGATTCTAAAACTGACGCTACTATGTCCACATTAGATAGTTATTGGAGCATCATTGATGTTGTAAGAATAGCTCCATAGGCATTGATCCTCAAGAAGAACATAGAGGGATATTTGAAGAACATGCATCTAGAAGCAGCGAAGATTTAACTAGAGTGAATTTAAAAAAAATAAATTTTATTTTTAAAAAAAGATTTAACTAGAGTAAATTTGCCTATTACCAAAGTGTATATTAGAATGAGCCTACAAATAGATAATACTCAACATGCTACAGATTCAGAAAACTTTTTCGAGCTAGAATCTACTATTGATAGCAGACTCATAGCCCTTAGGAAAACAGTAAGAGAATGCACTAAGCATCTTCTATATAAATTTTTGTCATAAACTCAACTTATTACACACTTTAAGGCTTTTACTAGTTCACTGGATAGTTATACTATACCTAAACTATCCAAGAAGCCCTTAGCATACCACACTGGAAGTCTGTAACTAATAAAAAAAAAATGGAAGCTTTACTTATAAATAAAAGCATGGGAACTGGTACTTATAGCCACAGGAATCAAACCTGAAGAATGTAGATAGGTGTTTGTTATTAAATATAACATTGATGGAAAGTAAACAAACTGCAAAAGGCTTTATTCAGACCTAATGGATTGATCATTTGAAAACCTTTGCATCTGTTGAAAGATGAATGCCGTAAGAATCATTTTTTCAGTAGCTACAAATATGGATCGGGGTCTGGATCAATAAGAAGTTAAAATGTCATTCTAAATGCGGATCTACATGAGGAAGTATTTATAAATATTCCACCTGGATTTAGTAATCATAAAAATCAGCACATGACATGTAGATTAAGTCTTTATATGGCCTAAAACAGTCTCCTAGAGTTTGGTTTAGGAAGTTTACAAAATAAGTTATACAACATTGCTTTAAACAGAGTCAAAGTGATCATACTTTGTTAACTAAGCTTATTGAAGCCGGAAAAATTACCAATATTATTGTGATATTGATGATATTATTGCAACTAGTAATGATACATGTGGTATTCAAGTAATCAATCTTCGGTTATCTACAGGCCTTTGAGATAAAAAAAACTTAGGAACACTAATATACTTCCTAGTGATGGAAGTAGAAAGAACTAATATGAGTATCTCGCAAAGAAAATACGTCCTTGATTTTTTCCAGGAAGCAGGAATGTTAGGATGCGATGAGCTTCCTGTAATTGTTGAATTTACACGGTCTCTCTTGCTCTCGGCATAATCAGAGCCTTGACTAGAAACTTACTTCATCCAGAGGCAAGAGGATCCACTATCTCCTTATTCATTCATTCTGGCCATTGAAAGGGTTTTCTCAATTGTGGAAATAGAATGAAAATTTTTCTCTTCACCCTAACCGGTGATGAGCTCCAAACTAGGTCATTCGCGTCCAGAGCTAACTTATTTATTCTAGCATCTTATGCCTACTAATCAATATACATTATCTAGGGCTCCTTAATGGAGTTCAATCCACTATATAGTCTCAACTTTTGAGTTTCTATTGAAAATGAGAAAAACGCATGACTAACGTGGAGATACTATTGGCCACAGACTTGATGCAACGTGGAGATAACATTGGCCACAGACTTAATGCAACGTGGAGATACCATTGGAGAGTCTACCAATTAAGTATCTTGACATTTAATTTGGATTTCAAAAGTGTTTCAATGCGAAATTGCAGTCCTCTCTTGGACATAGTGAACAGGAACATAACTTCTCATGGAGGTAAAGTTCAGCGTTTAGATTAGTGCTCAGGAAAATACAGTTTCTGGAAAGTTCATTATTCATCCGCAGGATGCATAATTATGGAGAAATGATGAGAAAACCATGTGAGGCAACTCCTTTTTTTTTTGTAAGTCATGTGAGGCAACTCCAAAAAGCCCAAAACATGGAAACAAGTATTTATCCCAAAACAAAGAGGTTGCGTGTCCTGGGGCTGACACATGTTAATAATGCTTTCCTTGTGGAGCTTCTGCAAAGCGTTTCTTTGAAAAGAAGGGGGAGGGGGGGAAGATTCAGTCAAAATGGTTACACGCCATCATTCTCCAGTAGAGACCTATATGGCTAGCACTATACAAGCCTACTCATTCCTTGACTTAAAGGAAGCTACCACAGACTCTACAACTTTTGGAACTTCTAGAGACGATATCAGAAAGGTTACACTTTCCTGGTACGACGCCCGGCTTCCTCAAGGTATCCTTGCGCAGAAGTACAGATGAGGCTAGTCTGTAGTTTCTGTATTCATGAATGGAGGTTAATAAACGATCTATACTTGGAGATTTGAGATATAGCTGCAATGGCATCTGACTTGATTAACGCCTGATAAGTAAGGACGGAAGGCAAGCAAGGACTTCTCAGTAACAAGCACCATAGAAGTACAGTCCCAAAACATGCCTCCAGTTGCTTAGGCTAGAGTACTCCAGCCCAGGAGCCCCTAGATTTTCACTTATTCTTTGTTTTGCCTTCGGCACAGTCTGTCTGTTAAGGATAAATTGAAAGAGTAGGAGAGCACCATAGTTAAGTGCTTGCTTTGTTAAATTTCAAAACCAAATACAGGCATCAACTTTTCGACTATGCTTGTTGTAGTCGGGTGCAAGGCGGAATACTGAAAGCACTATTATGTTACAAGAAGCCACTGCAGTAACATCTCATGTTCAGCAGGTCGGAAGCCAACCATAGGATATCCAAGTTCCAACATGAAATGGTTTTACTTGCACTGGCATCAATAGGATATGTGATTTGGAAGAAGAGAAATCTCATATTTCACCAACACATAAGCAAGGGTCTGACGGCCAAGACATAGAAGAACCGTTATATATGTCTATATGTTAATTCATGGAAAGGATTCATGAAAAACAAAGTTAACTGGTAAATTTGACCTAAATTGTGGATGTACCATCATAGTTTTACTCCATATTCTTGTAGTTGTTTTGCACGGATACGTACAAAGATATGAACATTTTTTGCTTCTTGGCTACCTAATTTTGTAGTATAGATGGATCCTTTGTTTTGCTGCCTATATTTACAATAGAGTTAATTGCCAAAACAAAAGAGAGAGAGAGAGAGAGAAAACACCATGTATTGTGAAATCACATAAAACCCCCTAATGTTTACAAATACATCAAAAACCCCATGTTTGGGACCTAAGCGGCTAATGGACAGATTATGTCTAAATTTGACATACACACGTGAATCATGCCAGTGGTCATACATATTTGCCCCAATTTTGTGAAGAAAACCCTGTGCGGAAAAAAATATCCTTACGTCATAATTTTAAAAAAAAGTAAAAAAGAAAAAGCACGCCTTCTTCTCCAGCATTACCACTTCCCTTCTCCTTCAACCCATCACTGTCATTGCCGCCACCCTCCTCCCCTCACTCCTTCCATTACCATTGTCTCCGACGTCCTCCACCCCAGCCCCTATAGCTTCTTTGTAAATCTTCTTGAACATAAATTTCGTCCTTCCAGGCCACAAAATAACACTACGGAACCTTCTCAAGACTTAAGTATAACGGTAAAATTCTTTCAAAGCACTGCAGATTCTTTTTTAGGAACCAAAACATTACAGTTTAATTCAATGCATTGGACAAAAAACTCAGTTTCTTTTCTAGATCTCTCTTTATTTTAAAAAAAAAAATCAAAACTAAACTAATAGAAACAAGAGAAATCAAGATGAGAGGGGATGGAGATAGAGGTGGTGGGGTCGGCAACACGGAATAGGGGGGAGGGGGATGAACCTGCTTACTTGCTTAGTTTGTTGATGGTGGCGGGGGATGAGGGTTGCCAAGGCTAGGTGGGGGGAGTCTGGGGTAGGGGGAAGTGGTTGTGGAATGGAAAGGGCAAGAACATGGGGCTGGTGTAGCTGGAATTGGATTATTTAAGGTCACAGGCATGGGAGCTTTAGTGGAGGGACCATGGGGAGGGAGAGTGCTGGTGAATGGTGAGCTGCACCAAAGATGAAGGGGGAATGGGAAATTAAGGATAGTGGATGTGATGAAATATTTTGTTTTTAAATTAAATTGTAATTTAATATTCTTTCAATGACAAGGGCATTCTAAAAGGGTATAACAGGCAGTTCATACCTCTAACGGCTATTTTAACATAAAATATCAATTAGCCGCATAGATCCCAAGCGTACGGGGGTTTTGATGTATTTTTTAACATTAGGGGGTTTTTGGGCGACTTTGTGATACATTGGGAGGGTTTACAACAATTAACCCATGTATAGTATGAATTATACAACAACAACAAGAAAGCTTAAAATCTAGCTCAAAACCAATAGGAGATTCCCATGTCTACGGTAATAAGGGTGAAATTATGCATGAACATGTCCGGCTGCAGATTGAAATATTTCTTCAAACATAAATGTGCAACTTCCCACTGTCTAGAAATAGTAAAGATAACAAAGAATCGCGGTCAATACCACCACTCCTGTTGATTCAGCCATGAATACAGTTTGACAAACTCCAAGCCATCAATCATAAATATATTATAGTTATTTATTTTGTCGAGTAAACTAGGACACTATGCATAACCTGTTGGACATTGGTCAGATTTGCTCCATTGCCATGCTGCAACCAACCATCATTTATGATTTTAAAGGCTTCATCACGAGATAAAAAAGATGTGAAGAAGTACTGGCAAAAAATCAACAAATAAAAGTTAGAGAAAAACAAAAAAGAAATAAATAAAATAAAATAAAAAAATAGAAGCTGGCCTAGATGGTTTCGACAATTACAGTTAAAAACCAAAAACATACATCTAAATGACCATACATGAACATAAAGAATAAGAATACCTTCTTTCCTCCAGCTATTATTTCAATGGCAGTAGGGAATAACACAGCTGCTTTTGCTCTTCTCACAGATGAAATTTCATAAAAAGAAATTATTTTCTGTAGAAAAGAAGAAAGTTGTGATTTTCGGCCAGCAGGAAAGTGAGAGGGAAAAATCACTCAATATTTCATTTCCATAATTGTTTACATTTTATATCCTATTTCCTTCTATTCATCCCACTATTCAAGGGATATTCTATCACTACCTTGAATGTCATAAATACCGAAAATAATGCTACAATAACTCTCCTTACAAAACTGAAAATCTTGCTATTACTACACCTAATTATCCTCCTACAATTAGGTAACTCATTTACACCATACAAATCAACACATGTCCTAAAAATCTTGTAACCGCCGCATTGACATCGGCTGGGAGCTGGCAGCGGCAATCTTGCTGCGGCAATATTGCAGTGAATATTCCCACACTCCCCCTCAAGCTGGAATGTAGATATTCTTCATGCCTAGCTTGCTAATTAACCCTTCAAACGATGGTGCATGTAGGCCCTTGGTTAGCACATCCGCCACTTGTTGTTTGGTAGGAATATAAATCATTGTAAAACTTTTGTCATCAATTTTTTCTCGAATGAAGTGACGATCCACCTCAACGTGTTTAGTACGATCATGATGAACAGGATTATGAGCAATGCTTACGGCAGCCTTGTTGTCACAGTATAACCGGGTCGGACCGTTGGACTCAACATGTAATTCTTCCAACAATCTTTTTAACCACAAACCTTCGCACATTCCGTGAGCCAATGCCCGGAATTCAGCTTCCACGCTACTCCGTGCTACAACCGTCTGTTTTTTGCTGCGCCATGTAACCAAGTTTCCCCATACATAGGTGCAATATCCTGAGGTGAATCTTCTATCCACTAATGAACCTGCCCAATCTGCGTCGGTGTATACTTCTAGACTCCTATCGTCTCCTTTTTCGAAAAACAGTCCCTTACCGGGGGTTTTTTTCAAGTACCTTAGGATCCGAAGTACAGCCTCATGATGTTGTATTTTTGGTGCATGCGTGAATTGGCTCACCATCCTTACTGCAAAAGCAATATCTGGACGCGTATGTGACAAATAAATAAGCTTACCAACAAGTCGTTGATATTGTTCACGGTTCACATCCTCCCCTCCATCAAGGTCCAGTTTAGCGTTAGGTACAGTGGGCGTTGCCGAAGGTCTGCAGCCTAACATCACCGTTTCCTGCAATAGGTCTAACACATACTTTCGTTGGGAGACAAAAATACCTGAGTGGTTTCGTGCTACTTCTATTCCTAAAAAATATCTTAGTGAGCCCAAATCCTTCATCTCAAAACGGCTATTAAGATATTTCTTCAATGAGTCTATCTCACCCTGAGCATCTCCTGTTAAAATAATGTCATCAACATAAACAATGAGAATAGCACGAGTACCACTTGAAGTGTGTTTGTAAAATATAGTGTGATCAGCTTGAGACTGTTTAAAACCATGAGTTTTAACAGCTTGAGTGAACTTTCCAAACCATTCGCGAGGAGACTGTTTTAAACCGTACAATGATTTCTGTAGCTTGCAGACCAAATTACTCCCCCTGGAATATCCAGGCGGTAAGTCCATATACACTTCCTCATGAAGATCACCATTTAAGAAAGCGTTTTTAACATCCAATTGTTGAAGTGGCCAATCTAAACATGCTGCTAGAGAGAGTAAAATTCTTACCGAGTTCAACTTAGCTACTGGAGCAAAAGTTTCATCATAGTCAATACCGGATACTTGAGTGAAACCTTTTGCTACCAGTCGTGCCTTATACCTGCTAACACTCCCATCTGCATTAAACTTTACTGAGAACACCCATTTACAACCAACTGGTCGTTTTCCTTCAGGCAGTTCTACCATTCTCCAAGTGTTGTTCCTTTCCAATGCTTTCAACTCCTCTTGAACAGCATTTCTCCAATCCTTATCAGCAAGTGCTTCCTCGATATTCTTAGGAACTTGGACATTTGCTACTTTTGCAGAAAATGCTGCAAACTTGGTTGACAGCTTAGCATTAGAAACAAAATTGGAAATAGGGTGTTGGGTACATACTTGTTTCCCTTTCCGTAGGGCTATAGGCAGATCCAAGTCAGTCGAAGTTTCCAACACCTCCTCCTCACTGCAGGAGACGGGAACCGGTTCTGAGGATTGGCATGCTGGAGAAATATCCGTCTCTTTATCAACTCGAGTTAAGAGTTTTTCGTGAGTACACAATTATATTTGGCGTATTTGGGTGCGGCTGACCCGGCTGAGGTGCCGGCTGAGGTGTCTCTTTTGAACTAGGCGGTTGGACCGGGTTTTCTTTTGGACTCGGCGGCTGAACCGGCTGAACCGGATGGAGCTTTTGGGTGTTTTGGATTGGCGGCTGAGAGGGCAATTGTTCTCCCCCTGAACCGCTGCCAGGAAACGTGGGCAGAGGCAGCGGTTCATGCCCGTGGGAAGGAGGTCGATCCTCAAGGCCGAAAGGATCATCCACATCCCTTTGGGACGGATGAAAGAAAGATTCATTTTCACGAAATAGAATGTCTAAGGTAATAAAAGTGCGGCGGAGAGTGGGAGAGTAGCACTTGTAGCCTTTTTAAGTAGAGGAATACCCAATGAAAACGCATTTATGTGACCGTGAGTCTAATTTTGAAGACATAGGATTACGAGAATGGACAAACACTACACATCCAAACACTTTGAGTGGTAGGGTGGAACCTCCTTGGAACAAGGGATATGTTTGGTGAAGAGTAGACATAGGCGATTTGGATTGAAGATGTTTGGATGGAAGACGATTAATTAGGTGACACGCAGTGAGAATCGCTTCGCCCCAAAGATAGGTTGGAACATGCATTGTGAACATTAAAGCTCGAGCAACTTCTAGTAAATGCCGATTTTTGCGTTCAGCTACACCATTTTGTTGTGGTGTATGTAGACAAGAACTTTGGTGAATGATACCTTCGGAAGCTAGATATGAGTTTAGAGCATTGTTGAAATATTCAGTTCCATTATCAGTGCGAAGAACATGAATGGTGGTTTGAAACTGGGTTTTTATCATCGAATGAAAGTTTCGTATGATGGTTGTCACTTCGGTTTTGTCTTTTAGAAGATAAACCCAACATACTCTTGTATGATCATCTATGAATGTGATAAACCACTTTACACCAGAAATATTTTTTACACGTGACGGACCCCAAAGGTCAATGTGTACGAGATGAAAAGGGGCGGACGCTTTGTATGCTTTGGGAGAGTATGTGTGTCGAACTTGTTTAGCAAATATACATGCATCACAATTGAGAGTAGATAACTGTTTATTATTCAGCGGAAACATTTGTTTGAGATAATTGAGACTAGGATGTCCTAGCCTTTGATGAAGTAGGAGTACATCAGTATTTTTGGGAACATGGGAGTCGCTAGAGACTGGAATGGGAAGAGAAGTTTGAAGTACAATTTTCTCTGTGGCTGGGCGATAGTCTTCCTCCAGTTGATAAAGACCACTCTTTTCTCTAGCAATGCTAATCGTCTTCCCCGACCCCTGCTCCTGCAGAATACTACATTGATTAGAAAACTTGGCCACACAACTCACATCCTTTGTGAGTTTGCTAATGGAAATTAAATTACACATTAACGTAGGAACATATAGTACTGATTCGAGAACGAGAGAAGGAGACACTTTTATTGAACCTCTACCAACAACCGTTGCATAGGTCCCATCAGCCACTCTCACTCTTAAGGCTCCAGAACTCGGTATATATGTTGTGAATAAAGACATATTACCTGTCATGTGATCAGTAGCTCCAGTGTCTACAATCCAAGGAGATGTTGCCACAAAATTAACCGTACCTTGATAAGGTGTTGTATTGTTCTGAGCCGGCACATCCGATCGGGTTTTTAAGAGTGCCATCAGTTGTTCGAGTTGTGCTTGGTTTAGTGTGGCTTGGCCTGGATTGGTTGGTGGCGGATTGTCCTCGGCTATGGCAGCAAGGCTTCGGCCATAAGGTTGAGGTGCCTTCTTGTATTTCATGTCAGATGGTTTGCCATGTAAACTCCAACATTTGTCTTGGGTATGTCCAAGTTTGTTGCAGTGAGAACACCGGGGTCGATTTACTGCACGAGGGCCAACACCTCTAACGGCTAGGGCAGAAGCATCGCCTAGTCGTTCAGCCTGTGGGATCGGTTGTGCATCCCTTCTCTCGCCAAGCATAACACGCCGCCTACTCTCCTCCCTACGTACCTCCGCGAATGCTTCACTTAGTGAGGGTAAAGGCCTCCTGCCTAATATACGACCCCTCACCTCATCCAATTCCTTGTTTAGTCCAGCAAGGAAGTCATACAGTCGTTCTTTTTCCAGATGTTCTTTGAATTTGATGTTTCCTTCGAGATCTCCCCAGTCAGCCTCATAGTGGAGATCAAGTTCCTGCCATAAGGTTTGCAAAGTATTGTAATATTCAGTTATACTCATACCTTCCTGACGAATCTCCTTGAGTCTGTTCTTGATCTCAAAGACTTGAGAAGCATTCTCAAGATCTGAATAGTGCTCGTGTACAGCATCCCAAATGGCTTTAGCAGTACGCAAGAAGAGATAGGTTCGACTGATATGTGGCTCCATAGAGTTGATGAGCCATGACATTACCAGTGAATTGTTCAGTTCCCAGGTTGGATAACGTGAGTCATTTGCATCCGGCTTTACAGCTTGGCCGGATATGAAGGCTAGCTTTCCTTTGCCTCGCAGAACCATCAAAACGGATTGAGACCATAACAAGAAGTTTTTGCCATTCAATTTGTGATTAGTGATTTGGAGAGAGGAACTCTCA
The DNA here is from genome assembly GCA_036186865.1 of Eustoma russellianum. NCBI lineage: Eukaryota > Viridiplantae > Streptophyta > Magnoliopsida > Gentianales > Gentianaceae > Eustoma > Eustoma russellianum. Next base: position 7,688,262 of record AP025043.1, read on the forward strand.
CTAAGAGTTTGTTGAAGACTAGTGTCATTGGAAGGAGTGGTTGAGGTGGTGCCGCCGGCATTAGAAGAGGTGGTTGGTGAGGCGGCGGATGTGGGTGTTTGGGAGCTCATCTCCGGTATGGATGAGGAGGAATTTGGTTGGTTGAGTGTTTACTGCTTTGGCTCTGATACCATGTGATTTTCGGCCAGCAGGAAAGTGAGAGGGAAAAATCACTCAATATTTCATTTCCATAATTGTTTACATTTTATATCCTATTTCCTTCTATTCATCCCACTATTCAAGGGATATTCTATCACTACCTTGAATGTCATAAATACCGAAAATAATGCTACAATAACTCTCCTTACAAAACTGAAAATCTTGCTATTACTACACCTAATTATCCTCCTACAATTAGGTAACTCATTTACACCATACAAATCAACACATGTCCTAAAAATCTTGTAACCGCCGCATTGACTTCGGCTGGGAGCTGGCAGCGGCAATCTTGCTGCGGCAATATTGCAGTGAATATTCCCACAAAAGTGTACAAATAAATGCAAATGAGCTGGATAAAAGTCGGCAACAAAATAATTATGAAAAAGAATAACTCCAAGGCAAAAAAAGGTCATAGTGCAAGACAATTGAGACAACCACCATAGACCTTTATCTTTTTTCGGTGAATAACCACCACAGACTATTATCAAACTCTCTACCAAAAAGGGATTCAGTTGATCAACAGACTCAAATACAGATCTACACATATTGTAGGAAAGGTTAAAAACACTGAAAACTTCTCCAAGCCAAATTCCAAGAAGTATGAAAACAACTATGAAGAACAAAAAATAAAAACAGCAAAAAGGCAAAAAAACAAAACCAAACCAAACCACAAACAGACGACAAACAGAACTTAGCAGACAAAGCATAACATGAAGTAGAGATTAGATGTGAAAATTTGGTTCTGATCACAGATCTTCATAGTATAAATATACTATACATGGTGCATATTTTTCTACCCTAAAAGAAGAAAATCCTTAACTTTGTAACTCTTCTATTTGAGGGACACAAGTATACAATCCAGTGAATTTTGTAAGTGTGTCAAAAAAGACAAGCATTGTGAGGAAACAGCCTGCATGAGCAAGTGACAGGGTGGTAGAAGGAGGAACAGATAAAAGTATCCACTGATGGACAAACTTCAAGAAACCGTAAAGAAAGAATATATTTTTTTGTAAGTGTAAAGAAAGAATAATTAAAAGAACCAAAGGACAAAAAGAAAAAAGAACTAATGTTTATTAGTTAAACAATGAAACTATAACTCATGATCACTAGCTAAGAATGCATAAATTCAACATCAAACCTTTGTCTCAAACCCAAAGAGGTTCGAATAGAAGCAAATATAATGAGCAAACAGGTACATGTGTCCCTGCAACCATGAATAAGAGCAGCACTCAGGTAAAATTACGATACCAACCCCAAAATCTAAAAGATATGATTAAACAATAGTCATAAGAATGATATTAAAAATTAATAAATCATAAAATTATAACAAATAAACCACCAAAAAAAAAAAAGTTTCTATCTATCCCCATTACACCCACGAGATACTTTCAGTATCAAGTACCACAAAAAACCAGAATTACCCCAAAATGAAAGAAAAGGTGAAAGAAAAGAAGCATCAAAAAATTTGATGATACCTGAAGAAGAAAATTTTCCTGTAATGCACAGTTAAAATCTTGGACAAGGACCTACAAGAAGTGAACAGAAAAGGCTCAGTCACAAATACTTCTAGACAGTTACCTTTCAAGAAAGAGATAACACTGTGCATTAGGCATGACTCTATAAATTCATCCAGCATTGATAATGACCAATAATGTAGAACAAGATAAAAGATAGAAAAAACATTGTGGTGATAAGGAGCATATACTTGCCAAAAGAAGAAGATGCGCAACCTGTACCAACTCATCATCATCATCTTCCGTACCCAGTATATCCCAACGACAGCAAAAGCTATCGCTAGGGTCTGGGGAGGGTGAGTGGTAGGCAAACAATACCTTTGTCCCAAGGGATGAGACACAAACTACGGACACCCTATGTCTAAATGCATTATTAATGAGTACTGAGTCATCATAACACATGGTTTCATTATATAGGAAAATGTGCATGTTACCCAACAGGTGTTAAAACTTCTTTTTGGAATGCTACCAGTCAGTAAATTATGTTCAAGTAATGCATGGATAACAGGCAGGAGCTTTAAGAAACTGGTGAAGGACTTCATACATACATCCCTCTAGTGCTAACAAGAAGTAACACAGGTACTATATGCCAAACCTGCGTCATTCTGAAGACCAAAGGTCCCATTGAACCAGGCATTCTGATTTTTCATGTTGCATCAACATTACCTAGTATTCTTACTTTATTTGTCTGTTCCAAAAGAGATGCTTCTTCAGCGTACTCCATACTACACATTTATAGCAACCAACTAGATTACTTAGTCCCACATGATTTATAGTTTAGACATCAATCTAGGGCCAATGAGTGCTACAGTAGTGCCTTGCGGGGTCGTAGCGCCGGTTACCAAGTTTTTAATCCTTGAGAGCTTGATTTTGAAACAATTGGCCGAGCAAAGTATGAAGAAAAAGATCACTTTTTCATTACTCTTGAGAATATGCTTTACAAGGTATATTTATACATCATTGGTCAACTACTACACTAAATACAAGATACCCTCATTACTACAAAAATAAAGCACCATTAAGTGCACTAAAAGCCTCCTAGCCGGTTTGACCATAACCGAAATATACACAATAAAACACTCAATAATACATGGCTAACACTACTCCTATAATCATGCCTCTACATTTAAGCTATGTATTTACAATGGTGGTAAATGTTTTGACTCCATGAATGGTGCCCCTCATCAATATGGCTATTACAACATAGCTAGTCAATAGGCCTTAATGGCCATTGACCCCAACCGGCCTCTCCTCCATAATGGACATTTAATGGCCTCCATGATAACACAATTATGACTGTTGACTGGTGACTCCAACACTCCCCCTCAAGCTGGAATGTAGATATTGTTCATGCCAAGCTTGCTGATCAACTCTTCAAAGGCCGGCCTATGCAAACCTTTCGTCAAGACATCCGCAACTTGTTGTTTGGTAGGAATGTAAATCATGCTAAAACTTCCATCATCAATTTTTTCACGAATAAAGTGGCGATCCACTTCAACATGTTTAGTGCGATCATGATGCACTGGATTGTGGGCAATGCTCACCGCTGCTTTGTTGTCACAATAAAGAGTTATTGAGCCATTAAACATAACATGTAATTCTTTCAATACCTTTTTTATCCACAACCCTTCACATATACCATGTGCAAGTGCTCGGAATTCGGCCTCCGCACTACTTCGGGCTACCACTGCTTGTTTTTTGCTTCGCCAAGTGACTAAATTTCCCCAGACATACGTGCAATATCCCGAGGTAGATCTTCTATCAATCAAAGAACCTGCCCAATCCGCGTCCGTGTACACTTTAAGGCTCCTTTCTCCCCTTTTTCCAAAGAACAAACCTTTACCAGGAGTCCCCTTTAGGTACCTTAGGATTCGAATCACAGCTTCATAATGTTGGGTTCTTGGAGAATGCATAAATTGACTTACCATACTAACAGCAAAAGCAATATCTGGACGAGTGTGTGATAGGTAAATTAGCTTACCAACAAGACGTTGATACCTTTCCCGGTTCACCTCTTCACCTCCATTAAGGTCCAATTTCAAGCTCGGCTCTATAGGAGTGGCCGCTGGTCGGCATCCCAACATTCCTGTTTCATGCAACAAGTCCAACACATACTTTCTTTGAGAAATAGATATACCTGAGGAGTTGCGCGCAACTTCCATGCCCAGAAAGTATCTTAATGAACTCAGATCCTTCATTTCAAACCTACTGCTTAGATACTTCTTTAGTGAGTCAATCTCATCATATGCATCTCCTGTCAGTATAATATCATCAACATAAACAATTAGAATAGCACGAGTCCCTTTCAAAGTATGCTTATAAAACATTGTGTGGTCAGCCTGAGATTGTACAAATCCTTGGGTTTTAACGGCTTGAGTAAACTTTCCAAACCATTCTCTTGGTGATTGTTTTAGTCCGTACAATGATTTTTTCAATCTACACACCATGTTTCTTTCTTTAGTATAACCGGGTGGTAAGTCCATATATACTTCCTCGTGAAGATCACCGTTTAAAAAAGCGTTTTTAACATCTAACTATTGAAGTGGCCAATCAAGACATGCTGCTAAGGAGAGGAGAATTCTTACAGTGTTTAACTTGGCTACGGGAGTAAATATTTCATTATAATCTATACCAGATACCTGGGTAAAGCCCTTAGCAACCAGTCGAGCCTTGTACCTACTGACACTCCCATCTGCATTGAATTTGACTGAGAACACCCATTTGCACCCCACTGGCTTCTTTCCTAGAGGTAGTTTCACGACATTCCAAGTATGGTTTTCCTCCAATGCCCTCAACTCCTCCAGTACCGCCGCCTTCCAATCCTTATCTGCGAGTGCCTCATCAATATTCTTAGGAATTTGTATGTTAGATACCTTTGTATTAAACGCCGAAAAATTGGTTGATAACTTACTGTTCGAAACGAAATTAGAAATGAGATGCTGGGTACATACACTTTTCCCTTTTCTCAAAGCAATTGGTAGATCCAAATCAGTTGAAGCCTCTAGAACATCCCCCTCACTGCAAGGGGCAGGAACCGGCTCCAGAGATTGGCATTCTGGAAAAACATCAGTGTCTTTATCCATTTGAGTTTGTTTTTTCCGTGAGTATATGATTATATTTGGTGGTGTAGGTCGGCGTATTGAACTAGGTGAGGAAGATTGTGAGTTAGGCTGTGGACTAGCCGCCAATGGCGGCGGCGTGGTTGAGGCCGAAGGTGTGGTTGAGGACGGCATTGAGGAATTAGGCTGAGATTCTCCCCCTGAACCACTGTCAGGTAAAAGTGGACCCTGTAGTGGTTCATTTGGATTTGGTTCAAAAGAAAAATGTGAGTCAGAATTTGTGATAGGTGTTGATGGTGAGGAGAAATAGGATTCAGTTTCCCGGAAAGAGACATCCATAGTGACAAAGAATCGTCTTAGTGTAGGAGAATAACATTTGTAACCCCGTTGAGTGGATGAATAGCCAACAAACACACATTTTTGAGATCGAGGTTCTAGTTTAGAGGTAGATGAGTCATGATGATGAACAAAGGTGACACAACCAAACACTTTGAGTGGGAGAGATGCACTGCCCCGGAAAAAAGGATATGTTTCATAGAGTATAGAAATGGGAGTTTTAAACTGAAGAGTTTTAGAAGGGAGTCGATTGATTAAATGACATGCAGTAAGAACAGCCTCCCCCCATAGGTAAGTCGGAACGTGCATAGTAAACATCAGGGCCCGGGCAACTTCTAGAAGGTGACGGTTTTTTCGTTCAGCTACACCATTCTGTTGAGGTGTATCTGGACAAGAACTTTGATGAATAATACCCTCGGAGGCTAAGTAGATATTCAGAGTTTTGTTGAAGTACTCGGTACCATTATCTGTTCGGAGAACTTTAATAGTGGTTTGGAACTGATTCTTTATCATAGAGTGGAAATTTTGAAACACGTTTGTGACTTCAGTTTTGTCTTTAAGAAGATATACCCAACAAACCCTTGTATGATCATCAATGAATGTAACAAACCATCTGGCCCCCGAAATGTTTTTTATGTGAGAGGGTCCCCAAAGATCACTGTGCACAAGATGAAAAGGAGCAGATTTGACATGCTGTTTAGGTGGGTAATTATGTCTGACTTGTTTAGCAAAGACACATGCATCACAATGCAGAGTGGACAATTGTTTATTCAAACGAAATAATTGTTTAAGATAACGAAGACTGGGATGTCCCAATCTTTGATGAAGTAAGAGTACATCCATTGGTCTAGAATCATTTTCGACACTAAGAGGGGTTGTAGGGGTAGAGGTGTGAAGTACAAATTTCTTAGTTTCTATGCTGCTGTCATCCTCAAAGTGATAAAGGCCACCTCTTTCTCTAGCAATGCCAATCGTCCTCCCCGATCCCTGCTCCTGCAAAACACACCATTGTGCAGAGAAATTAGCAACACAACTAGTATCCTTAGTAAGTTTGCTGATAGCAATCAAATTACACGTCAACTTAGGAACATAGAGTACTGATTGGAGAGTAAGTTCAGAAGACAATTTTACATATCCTTTTCCCACAACTAGTGCAAAGGTCCCATCTGCTACCTTCACCCTCAGAATTTCAGAACTTGGAACATATGTTGTAAAAAAGATAGAGTACCTGTCATATGATCAGTAGCCCCGGTATCAAGGATCCAGGGTGAGGCTTCCACAAAATTAACCGTACCTTGATGAGTGTTGGTATGGTGTGGGACGCCACCTTCGGCCTTAACCTGGAGGAGCGAGATCAATTGTTCAAGTTGTGTTTTGTGTAGCACAACTTGATCAGCACCATTGGAAGGCTCCGCTTCTGCGACTGCTGCAAGGCCACGGCCATGGATCTGTGTTTTCTTACCTTTTGAATCTGAGGGCTTACCATGCAAGTTCCAGCACCTATCTTGAGTATGTCCCAGTTTATTGCAATGAGAGCATCGAGGACGGTTACCTGTACGAGGTCCGGTGTTTCTGATGGCGAATGCAGATGCATCGCCTGGCCGCTCCGAAGGGACAAAAGATGGCGTGTCCCTTCTTTCTCCGAGCATGACACGCCGCCGACTCTCCTCTCTCCGGACTTCAGCAAATGCTTCACTTAATGAGGGAAGTGGTCGTCTTCCCAGTATCCGGCCTCGTACTTCATCAAGTTCCTTGTTGAGTCCAGCAAGGAAATCATATAGGCGTTCTTTTTCAAGATGTTCCTTGAACTTTACATTCCCTTCAAGGTCTCCCCAGTCAGCCTCATAGTGCAGGTCAAGTTCCTGCCACAAAGACTGCAACGTGTTGTAGTATTCAGTAATACTCATATTCTCCTGACGTATTTCTTTAAGTTTGTTCTTGATCTCGAAAACTTGGGAAGCATTTTCGAGATCGGAGTAGTGTTCATGAACAGCGTCCCAAATAGCTTTGGCAGTTCGTAGAAACAAGTAGGTACGGCTAATATGAGGCTCCATCGAATTGATGAGCCATGACATCACAAGGGAGTTGTTGAGCTCCCAGACTGAATAGCGCGGATCAGTCGTCTCCGGCTTTACTGCCTGGCCAGATATGAAGGCCAATTTCCCTTTGCCCCGTAGGACCATTAGAACAGACTGTGACCATAAGAGAAAATTCTTTCCATTCAATCTATGATTGGTGATTTGAAGGGAAGAGCTTTCGTTTAGTGTTTGATGTAGGCTGGAATCAGTGGAAGGTGCCGCCAGTGGGGCGGCGGTAGGGCTGGCCGTCACCAGTGGGGCGGCGGCGGTGGAAGTGGCTGCCGCCATTGTGGCGGCATTTGAAGACAAAGGTGATGATGAACTCATCTCGGTAGGGATGAGAGGGATATTTGGACTTGTTTAAGGTGAATGCTCTGATACCATGAAACAATTGGCCGAGCAAAGTATGAAGAAAAAGATCACTTTTTCATTACTCTTGAGAATATGCTTTACAAGGTATATTTATACATCATTGGTCAACTACTACACTAAATACAAGATACCCTCATTACTACAAAAATAAAGCACCATTAAGTGCACTAAAAGCCTCCTAGCCGGTTTGACCATAACCGAAATATACACAATAAAACACTCAATAATACATGGCTAACACTACTCCTATAATCATGCCTCTACATTTAAGCTATGTATTTACAATGGTGGTAAATGTTTTGACTCCATGAATGGTGTCTCTCATCAATATGGCTATTACAACATAGCTAGTCAATAGGCCTTAATGGCCATTGACCCCAACCGGCCTCTCCTCCATAATGGACATTTAATGGCCTCCATGATAACACAATTATGACTGTTGACTGTTGACTCCAACAGATTTCAATTGAAGATTTTGTTAGTGTGAAGTGTAAGCAGTTAATAAGTAGTAAGGGCGCATATCGTTCTGGGTGGTGTTTCAGTAATTATGTTATGAAAGCGCACCAAACATCAAATTACTGCAAAATAATTACAGGGAGTCCAAATACCAATTGAAAGGCAAATTATTTTCAATATCAATTCAGCAAAATCCAAGGAGGCCTAATCAAGAACTAGTAAAGACGAGAAATTCCCAATTTTGAAGGCCACCTTGAAAAGAAACAAGAACATAAATGAGCAATTCTAATTCACCTAAAATAGAAGGAAGAAAGTGCTCACTTCTTCAGGAGGAAGATGAAACAGTTGCCGGTATTCTTCACTTCTCAAATATGACTGGTCCTGTCGCCCAAAACAAACAGAAGCGCATACTTAACCCCACGATCAGTGCTTCTTAACCACCTCCTTCATTTTAAAAGAAAATAACCATTCCTATAATTTAAATGTGGTTACACAAGTTCTTGTAACATTTAATGCATTCTTCGATTCTAGCTACCCAGTGGGTAAAACCGCTATATACCTGATTCTCCCAAAATACCTGTGCAGTTTCTTAAAAAGTGGTTATCCGAAGCAATTCATCTAACATAAAGAACCGGAATTTTACTCTATAATTCTACAAAACCCTGCCATGGGACCCCAAACGATCCGCATACAACTCCTCATTCCCATCAAATGCTAGAAATAAAACTATCTACCTACTAAGCTCCTTATTCCGGAAAAAGGGGGCAAAATAAGCTCAGGAAAGCGATTCTGCCGGTACAAAATGGGAATTAGAAGTCAAGACGTAAATAGAAGTACAAAATTCAAAAAAAAAAGCTGGAGGGAAATTAATATGTACCTGACTGTCTAGTTGCCGGGAGTTTGAAAGGGAGCGATTAAGTGAGATAGAGCGATCAAGTGCGTTCGCAGAAGGAGAATCGGAACCTGCCTGAGCATCGGAGACAGAGGCATCGGAGACACGTTTGGAAGGGGTACGATCCACCGATTGCGTAGCCGGAAACGAGAGCTCAGAAATCCTTTCCGACGCCAAAGCGGCCATGAAGACGGTGATTGATGTATATGGAGTTTGGGTTTCTTTGCTTCCGATTGGAGAGCGAAAAGAAGAAGGGAGAGAGACTGTAGGTTGACTGGGTTGATGGAAGCTGGTTTGGAAGTGCAGACCAAAGTTTGTTGCTTTTGTAATCTAAACTATCTGACATACGCAGACGAAGCAAGACGCTGACATTTCTTACACGTGGTTTGGAGACCATACTCTTTCCGCAAACTACTTCAACGCATTGTTTACCGTACGACACGTGATATCATCTAGCATCATCTCCCCCTACTACACGTGTCGCACAGTGAACAGTACGGTGAGGGGTTTGTGGTGTGGAGATCCAAACCTCATGGGTTCGTACAAATTTAATTCTTTTTTTTCAAGGATTACTCCTATGCATTATGGCTAGAAATTATTCTCTATCTAGCAAAACGGTTCAGATCTGAGGAGGCTAAAAATGAAGTAAATTATGAGACTTTCAATCACGCGTCGTCACGTATACAAAATCAATTTATTTAAAGAGGAGTGCTGCACTTTTTTTAAAAAAATGTTTTTTGTACACGTGACGACGCGTGATTGGAGTCTTGATAATTTGCATCGTTTTTAACCTCCCCATATCTGAACCCAAAGCCAAATACTATCATAAGAAACTCTATCAGCAGGACTAATTACCAGAAATCTATCCAATGGAAAAAATATCAACGTCTACAAATAACTAAGATTGCATTAACTAAATAGCCATAACTCGATCTGAGCTAAGTTCAGTCAGTTATATTTATTCCAAACAGTTGGGTCAACTATGTCCATGAGCAAATGAGATGCTTTATTCCCATCATCTTTCTTTGAAAAAAGAAAAATTACCTCAGTGGAGACTTCGTCTAGGACACTTTGTCTAGGCACTAGGGGCGTTAACCATTTGAGGTAAATCCGTATTTCCATCGTCTTTTTAAGTAGGAGGTTCGTACTTTTTCTTTGCTTGAAAAAGGATAAAGATGTGTTTCCGATGCACTAGGCTCTTACAATTGCGCATGGTCTGGAGAGAGGCCGAATCGCTTTACGATCTGATACACAACATTACCTTACATTTTGTGCAAGAAACTGTTTTTGCGGCTCGAATCCGTGATCTCAAGGTCACAAAACATCAATTAGTTGCTCCAAAACGTGCCTTAGTGTTGGAAAGGATAAAAGTATAAAATATAACTACATAAGCTTGAGAAAAACAAAGAAACAAATGCAAAAGGGCTGAGCCTGCCATTATTATTGTAGTGTCGATGATACATTTTCTCATGCCTATTGCTGTTTTCTTTCATATATCTTTGGATTCAACCAAACATCTTCCGTTTTGCTCTCAACAATTTTCTATCCGACTGAAATCAAATCGAAGTGCTGCCACATGAAAGCTGCAATAGCACCACTCAAGAACTTAATGCATAATCACATTTAAATTGATGCTGTTCATCTGTTTTCAATCTCTATGTTATTTTGTAATAGGAAACTGAATTATGTCATGTAGCTAAAGACCTCTCACCCTATGAAAGTCTCAATTTATGATCACGGTGACAATGATAAATATACATTTTTTTAAAATAAATATATACCTTTTTTTATCCATGGCCAAATTTAAATAATGAGATAAAATCAATAGGGTAAAAATACAAAGATCTGTATTTAACAAAAAGATGTACATTTATCAATGGTCTTATACGAACCCTCGTTTCATAATTCATCTTCAATTGTGTACGTACTTTGACGAACAAATAATTATTAAGAATGACGTTGCTATTGAATGTGTTCATATATTCTTCCTTCACCTTAGTTTTTAGAGATGAGAATAACACTCAACCCCATCAGTAGGTGAGGCTCTGTCACTTGAACAGGATACAGAAGCAGAAGAAAAATAAGTTTTATCCAACTGATAATTCAGTCCAAGTTCTGATACAGTAACAAGAGATTTGCCATATATACATCCCCTTCAAAAATGACCAAACAAAATTAAACATAAAAATAAGAGCGACAAAATTCCACATATCTACACATATAAAAAATACAACAACAGGCATATTTTAATCCAGCCAAAAGCAAGATACAAGAGCCTACTGATCAAAAAATGCTAGTCTTTTCTATTACTTGACCATCACTAGAGAAATATATTATATGGTAAATTTAGGGTAATGATAGCCTCAAAAAGCGGGTTCTACTATTTTATAGCATAAGAACGTGTGCAAACTGCCTCCAGTGCCTCTGTGAATAAGGCCGAAAAACTGGTCATAGCTTGGAAAACACCCGGCAAACCTGTCTGGATGTTGTTTAGGGTCATTGCTCGAGTGACCTCCACGGCCTTAGAGTGCTTCAGCATCTCGTCTTCTACGCGCCTCTGGCAAGTTGCAAGCTCGAGCTTTTTCTCCGCCAGAGGGTCTCGGGCATCTAATGCGTGCCCGTTATCAGGTCCGGTATCTGGTAGGCCAATGCCAACCATTGAGTAGGAGTTGTAGTACTTCTTCTCGATGCTTCGCAGAGAAGATGCTTTTTTTTCAAGTTCTTTGGATGCAGATTCTGTTCGTTTCTTGATTTTGAGTTCCTCTGTCTGCTTCATGGAGATTGAATGGACGACATTGATAAAGCTTTTGATTGCTTCAGACGCTACTGTGTCAGGTACGCGGTCAACAGCAAGCTTCCACTCATCAGAAAAGGCCAACGCCTCTGATGATGGCTGCATGGAGCCATTTGATTCTTCAATATTCATAGGAATAAGGGAGAGTTTGAACCAACCATGGATGGACTGGATGAAATCCCTTTGGAATTTTATCAAGCGGCAGAAACTGGAATGCCATGCAGAAACAGCAGATTCAAGGTCACGAGTCGCTTGCCTATGCAGGTCAGAAGTTGATTCACCTTTGGAGGCTTGATTGACAAGGCTGCGGACTTGCTGCACGATGTCATTCTGGACTTGATGAAACTGATTCATTGATCTCCACATGTACATAAAACTGCACCATTTTCAATAATGTCATGCATAATAGTGACAGTACAATCCTTGACTGAGCATTTTTGGGTTGCTTAAGTGAATTACAAAAAAAAAAAAAAAAGAAGAAGAAGAAAAAAAAGGGTTGCTTAAGTGACAACCACTACATAGAATCGAATAAAGCACACAGCAATCACAACAATAAAAACTGTTTCCAGATTAAGCTCCATTATTAAGAAGCTGATAGCAAGTAGGGTTGTAAACGAGCCGAACGAGCCGAGCATTGCGTTGTTCAAGCTCTGTTCATTTAACTTAGCAAACGAGCCGAGCTTGTTCGTTTAAATAAACGAACATATTTACTTGTTCAAGCTTGGTTCGTTTAACTCAACGAACAACAATAACGAGCCAAACGCCTTAAACAAACGGTGCCACTTACCGAGCTCGAACAGAAAAAGGTGTTCAAGCTCTGTTCATTAACCTTTTATTCGAGCCGAGCTCGAGCGCGAGCTCGAACCAAACGGGCCGAACAACCGAACGACTTGATTCATTTACAGCCCTAATAGCAAGGCAAGCTAGAAAATCTTTTTTGTTTCAGTGAGATCAAACTACAACAATAATACCCTATTGCCTTAGAGCCTCCCGCTTTTGGTGAAGTATGGAGGGTCGGATGTACGCAACCATACCCATGTTGTTAGAAACACATAGAAGTTGTTTCCCAATGACTCATAATGAAAATCGTGTCAAACTGTGTCCGATCAACTGCTACTTCACAATATAAGAAGCGCGGCCAATTCAGTGAGATTAAACGAATGTGCCAAACAAAATGGCAATGGTTGTCAGTATATGCTGGATTGGGACCAATCTGTGTCAGTAAACAAGGAGGCAAATTTGTGGGCCATGATTTAAAAGCCAGACTATCTAATTGAGTAATTTCTACATCTTTTTAGGTGGCTCCTTTGATTATAGAGGTAGAAAGTTGGTTGTGGGGCACATTCAGTGTAAGTTGGTTGGAGGCTATCTAATGTTCCTTACAGGGTTATCAATTTTGTGTCTGCCAGTACCACTGGTACATGTCATTTTTTCTAGAACCAAATTTCACCAGTTAACTACTGTATTAGCTTGGATTTTTCCACTGGTACCTGCCGATATCTTGGTTTAGGTCATTCTGGCTCAACGTCCAGTGTCTTCCAATAGAAAACAAAAGAAAAGGAACAAAAAAGATAAAAACAAAACAAGACCCAAAAAAACAAAAAAGGAAAAGAACGTAAATAGTTGCTATACTTATGGCAACACATTTTCTTGTTGCCATTAAATATTTATACTTTTAATCCTTTTTTTTTTAAATTTCTCCATGAATATGTGATTTAAATGACATTTTTCTTCCTTTCTATTATTGTACGCTTATTTTCTTTCATCATATTACTGTATGGAGGAACAAATATGTTATCCTAAGGCCGTAATAATTTAATTTATGTTTTGCACAAGCAGATATCAAGACGCTACCAGTACCGCTACTGCACTACTAATCAGCTTTTCAACATTTTCACCGGAACAATATTAGACAACTATGGTTTCTCCTACCCGTTTGCACCTACAGCTTCTTATGTCTGCGTATCTTGTATTCGAAACCAGGTCGAATGGGAGTAAATCCCCATCCAATTTTGTTGTCTGGTCATATTAACAAAGATACTGACCTAAAACATTTTTGTGAGATTCTGACACAGATCAAATCTTGTAAGAAAATAAGCAAACAGATAAGTGCAAGATGCATGAAGAGCACAAGCTACTCTATTTCAGGCTAAATGGGTACAAAGAAAAAGCTTTGCATTCAAAATTTTCAATCCTAAATCTGAAATGGCCTTACAGAACAAAGTTTTCAATCCAAAACCAGAATATAACTAAAGAAATGTCTTTGTTGAAGCGCTAGATGCATTGAATGACCACAAACAACAAATTACTTACCCGTGACAGAGTTCAACAAGCTGAGGGACAAGTTCAGAGTCTCTTTGACTAATGATAGCAGAGGAAGTAGTGGACACAGCTTGAGATGTGACAACAATAAGGGACTGCAGCCTCTTTATTGAGGCCTTGGTCTTGTCCAGCTTTGCCTCCTCATCGCCTTTGTACTCCTGACTTTGAAGTGTGGCCAACTTCTTTTCATGCTCAATTTTCACCCCTTCTCTAGCCTAAGAACAAACAGGAATAGTGCCGATTCAATAACTATTTCCTGCACTCTCTGACATCTTGGAAAGTAAAGGGGCCAAATAAGACAAGGCTACTAGTTCCTAGCGTAATTCTAAAATGCAATGCGATTCCCACCCTTCTCATTGCATTTCAAAATGACATGTTTGACCACCAAAAAAAAAAGACGCTAACGTATATATCAAAGTAACAAGCAAATGATATTACTTTTTCTTTGGGCATAAACTGATATAAAAGAGAAAAGGGGAAAAGAAAAAGGTTTCCTGCGAGGACTTACGCCACCACCAACTTACTCAACACGTTCTGCAGAAGTTTCGAGTTAGTGAAATTAATAAACAGGTGAAATAGATGAGAAGACAAAGCATCAGCACCTTCACTTCCTCATATAATTTATTTTCCCAAGCCATGAGCCGATCCAGACTGGAGCAAAGACTCTTTGGACCACCTGATACTTCAAGGGAACCAGGTTCAAACTTGTACTTAACAGCTAAAGGCGGCCTTGATGTCCAGCTTGAGCTCAAATTACTGAGAACTCCACTCGAATGATACACGGTCTCTGCAAATGAAAACTCATACTCAATATCAACTTTTGATTTTAAGTTAAATAAGGAGGGATTATATGCATTTAAACTACTCATTTCCACCTTCAGCCCCATGCCTCAGACAACTTGGAATAGAAAGACCCAAAACCAAGAAGTATTATAAAACAGGCTACTACAGAAATAACTAGTACAAATCCTTGTAACTTGATATCTGTACTGTACAAGTAGATGAACTTAAAAATAATGTTTAGAATTCTTCATAACAGTCTAGTCTACTGGGAGTAAAAGCTTACTTTTTAGTTTGCTAAAGCTCTGATCAAGCTGTGCTCTTCCAGTACCGAGCATCTCAGAAACCTGATCACCAGCAGATGCAGCCTTGTCAAAGTACTCTTTAATTGCACCCACAATCTCAGCCAAATCCTTGTGCCTTACTACAATTCTTGTATCAGAAACCATCTCTCTGTCTCCTTTCCCATTGTTACCCCAGCTCGAAGTCGACCTTCCATCATCAAAGGATGATAACTTCTCCAATTTACCAGGAAAGTGAGCAGGACTTTTGTGGAAGCTGGAGTTTGAAGAATTCCCGAAACCCGCTTTCCCACCGGCATTTGTAGCATTAGCAATATCAGAACCCGCATCAAATCCCTCCCTTTTCGACTCGAAATTGGATCGGCTCCTGATTTCAGATCTCAATTCCTCCTCCTCGTCGGATGAGGATGATGTGGTACTATAATGGTCATGATCTCCCCATTCACTGCATTGAACCTCCTCTCTCTCTGTCTCCCCGTCCTCCTCACCACTATCCCATCTATTCAAATGATGTGAATTATCAACATTCTTCCCAGTAGCACTTTGTTTCAAGTGGGTGTTCTTATTATTTCGGGATGAATAATTGGAATAAGATGAATAATTCGAAACCTTATCATCCTCAAAGAAGTCAAATCCACCAGTGTTCTGAGGCTGGTTATGATGAGATTCACCCTTTCGTGAATAAGCCGAATACCTCGATCTTTTATCTTCCTCATCTTCATCATAGTTACTCCGACTGGCAGCATTTGGAATACGATTGTTCTTATTTTTTAATTGGTCAAAAAACTCTGAATCAGGAGGAGATGGAGGATAGAAGTTCTCCCAATTCCAAACCGATGAGGTCTGTGAAGCAGTGGTCGAATAGGTGGAATTTGCTTTTGCGTTATAAGTATAATCCAATGGTGTAGGCTTCGGAGACGAGGTGAAGCTGGAATCGGAGAGAATATGGGGAAGTTTAATCGGTTTTTTCCGCCGATGCTGTTGATTAGAGGAAGCCACGGCGGGGACCGGGGTAGGTGGTTGATAAATAGAAGGGGCAGGAGAAGGCGTAGGGGAAGGTATAGTATGAGTACGAGACGGCGGAGGAGGAGGTTTAAAGGCGGCGGTGGTGGTGGCGGAGGAAGATGATGAAGTATGTAGGAGAACAGGAGGAGCATCATCGTAGACGGAGAGAGGTTCCCCGGCGCCGAAAGTAGACAAGGCGGCGCCAGTCAAGCGTAAAGAGCGGCAGTAATCGAAGTGAGCAGCAGCTAAGTGGTGTCGAGCATAAACTGACGCCTTCATCAGGCGGCGTCGCTCCTTGCACCGCCGCACCGTATCCTCATTGTCGAGCTTCGACGTCGTGCATCCCATTTACTTAATTAATAGCCGATGCGGCTGCCGGAGACGCCGCCGCCGCTGCCGGTGGTGGTGGCAGTGCAGTTTTTTTTAACTATAATTTGAAAATGATGTAAAGAAGAATAGATTGACAATGGAAAGATATGAGTTCATCGGAAGAAAACGTCGGTGGTGGTGGTTGACGGAGGAAGTAAGAGGAAGACAGAGGCATCTGCGTGTAATTTCACACACTACTTAAAAATTTGGCTCACTGCCTTTTCTTTCAGACAAGATGCCACTACGAGTGCTTAAAAAGAATTTCACTACTTTTTGACTTTTGCTTAGTAGTAGATTTTCATTAGATTTTCTAACTTTTAATCTACTTTATTAGTAATTTCTATTGTGCATCTAATTGTTTTTATTGGAACAAAAAGTCATACTCTAGTCGTGATTACTTCCATCATCCCAATCCCAAGATCATCGTAGACGATGTAAATCAGAAACTCGACGGCTTCTTAGATTGAGGGAGGTCATACGCAACGAGCCACATAAGATGTACACTACAAACTTGTGCCTTTGGTCCAGACAGCAATAAAACACTCATACTGTGTCTTTGAATTTGAACCATGTATATCTTGAAGCAACTCCCAATAGAAGTACCTCATGAGCTATGCTCTTGGAGCATCTAATTGTTTGTCTATAAAGAGAGAATGTAGTTCTACGTTATTTATATATGCTATCTCACTTTTTTTATTGGTCAAGGTAAATATTATTTAGAAATTCATAGTATATGAAGAGATTATTTGTATTAAGAAGGTGTTTGAAGGGGTTTTATTAAGTGAATGAGTTTGGAGGAATTAAAATTCATAAAAGTTGTTTGTTTGGAAAATGAGAGGTATGAGTTTCGGATTGATATCCAAGTATTTGGTAATGGATATCGTCTTTTTGATATAGTAGCTTCTCTTGTCTATCAATATGGAAAAATGGAGTATGGTCAGCCAACGCCTTCGGCCACCGTCGGCCGGTCAAATTTTCCAGCCAATTTTCCGGCAGTCCAACTTCGATACCCATTTCAATTTCGATACGCTCCAAACACCATCAATATTAATCATACCTATTTCTACTTCAATAACAAACAACTATCTCTTTTACATTCAAATTCATATACTCCAAACCTATACCCTTTCATACCTATTGAGAATCTCACATTGGCTAATTTGATAAAAAAAATGCATGTCTTATATGAGGATGAGGTTCCACCACCCATTGCCTTAAGGTTTTGAGTCGATATGGGTCTCACCTCATGTAAGCCCAAGTTTCAACATGGTATCAGAGCAGGTTTAAAATGTGGACTCACCCCTTGCCTGGCCCATGGTTGACCACTTAATGTTTCCCCTCACCTAAGTCCAGATGTTCATGCCTGGCTTGTGGTTTGTGATTGAGGTATGTCAAGCCACGTTGCCACGTGAGGGCGGGTGTTGAGAATCCCACATTGGCTGATTTGAGAAAAAAATGCATGGCTTATATGAGGATGAGGTACCACCACCTAGGCCTGTCAAAACTTACCAGATATCCGACATCCGAATTCGAATTCGGCTGTCCGAATCGAATATGGTAAGAGCTGTACATTCGTTTCACTGTATTCGAATTCGTATCCGAATAGTATTAGAAAAACAAATACGAATATGGTATAGTCATTACCGTATCCGAATATCCGTATCCGAATAGATATTTTTAAAATTAAATAAAAATATATAATAAAATATATAATAATATATAAAAAATATGTAAAAATATTTATTTTTAAAATTTTAAAAAAATATATATGAAAATATGTATACGGCCGCTATACCACTGTTGTAAATTTGCTGATTTCGAATTCGGATATCCGGATTCGGATATTTGAACAAATTTGAAATAGATATAATACGGATTCGGATATCCGGCACCGAATTCGAATCCAAACAAATTCGAATTCGGATGACTTCCTAAATATCCGTCCGGATTCGGATACGAATGCGGATATAGTTAGACAAAAACGAATTCGAATACGGATACTGTGTTACCGTATTCGTTTTATCCGTTTGACATCCCTACCATCACCCATTGCCTTAAGGTTTTGAGTGGATATGAGTCTCACCTCATGTAAGCCCAAGTTTCAACATGGTTTCAACATGGTATCAGAGCAGGTTTAAAATGTGGAGTCATCCCTTGCCTGGCCCATGGTTGGCCACTTAATGTTTCCCCTCACCAAAGTCAGATGTTCATGCCTGGCTTGTGGTTTGTGATTGAGGGCGGGTTGTAAGTCGCGTGTGTATGGTTTGTGATTGAGGGCGGGTTGTAAGGCACGTGTGTATGTCAAGCCACGTTGCCACGTGAGTGCGAGTATTGAGAATCCCACATTGGCTAATTTGAGAAGAAATGCATGTGATGAGGTTCCACCACCCATTGCTTTAAGGTTTTGAGTGATATAGGTCTCACCTCATGTAAGCCCAAGTTTCAACAATACCCATTCTGATTCTGATTCTGATTCCGATACGTAGGTGCGAATCAAACACCACCTAAAGTTTATCGAGTTGGGGAAACGAGGCGTGGGAGGGGATTTGTAGTTAGGGAAGCTTTTATTTCGCTGCATTGTAAAAATCTTTTTTGCTGCTCTTTATCGATGAAAAATAAACAGAACGGTGATACAACTCTACTCTTTTACTGTTTTATCTTCTATTAAATCTTTTTTGATTATTTCACATGTGGAAACTTTGAAATAGTGAAAAACACAGCAAATTTTTGCGATTTTCGTTAAGTTGGTTGGAAGATGAGATGAGACTAATGATAGATGGGAAGATACTATGTGGCTCATCATTGGTAATTTACAATATAAATTTTCTCTCCACTTTTATTGTAGTGTAAAAGGTTATATCTCATATTGAGAGTCTTCACTGTCTCAATTAGTTTGTTGATGATGTAAATCATAAAATTCAACGACTTCATATTTGGAACGTCGTTAGGTGATGTCCACAGAGTTTTAAGTTTAAAACTGCTCTTATATAAAGAACTAAAGGCATAACCTCTCCACTTTTATTGGATGTTAGAAAGTTTTATTTATGATTCTTAGGTTTTCCATTAGCGACCAAGTTTTATTTATGATATACTTGGGTTTTTGAAGTTCCATTTTTACAACATAACAATCAAGTTTTATTTATTGCAGTTGGGTAAAATAGCAAAGATCAAACATTTTTTGTGTTGGAAAAAGGAAATCAACACAAATATTACTTTCATTAGAAATGAAAGTTAAACGCCAACTGGACTAAAGAAAGATATTTAAATTTTGTTATAGCATAAAGCATATTACGGTTTTTAAAACTGATGTAAAAATGTAACAACAAGTATATTAAAATTAAAATTAAAAAATACTCTGAGAATGATTTAAATGTATAATTTGACACCACCTAATTTTTCCTTTTTAATTTTTCCTTTCACTCTTTTGGTTTACAGGGTTAAAAGATATCCTTTGTTAAAGATTTATTCAATATTCTCTACCTACTAAAATATTGTTCTAGCTTCTCAAACTAAAATAATATTTATAAAACGGAAGAAGTACTTAGAGTTCAACAGCAGTTTATAATACAACCATGTAATAATATCTGTCTTACATATATTTATTAGTCTTATTAACATCATGATTTGTACACATATTATGAAAATACTGTTTGTACACATATTATGAAAATACTGTTAAAATTTGATTTCAAGTTTTATTATAATTGAAAAAGAAAATCTCTGATTGTTAAGAAACCGTGACCATTTCAAATCCACCGATACTGACTCGGCATTTCTATGGGAGAAATAAAAAGTGCTAGTTACAGTCTACTTTACATACGATTGGGACATATAAAATGATAACTATGTCCCCCTAAATTAAACTTAAGTTATGGTGGGTTGTTCCAGCCTTTCCTGTTTCTTTATTGACATGATGTTGTGTGTTTTTTTGTCCTGAAAATTTAATAAATGACATGGTCAAGAGTGGGACAATGGTGAATAGCTTTCTGCTTTAATATTTTCTGTTAGACATAAAAATTTTCTTACCTACTTTTGTCTTATCGGAACTTCTTTAAGATAAAATTATTTTGCATCTGCCATCGGGTCGAGGGTGTCTGTTAAAGTTTGTCTCTTCTTTTCCCATTTTCTTCTTTTTCATTTTTTTTCTTTTTTAATTTTATTTATTTATTTTTTCGGTCTTGAAGCTCATTGATGTCATGAATCAAAAGGAATAGAACGTAATGAGATTCAAAATTATTGATCAAATTGTCCTTTCTAAAAGCTGTCCTCATTGAAAATCATAATACTTTAAAAAAAAAAACTGTGTCAAGAACTCTAACTCATTAAAAGAGATTTTCATGCAGACACAAACGTGTATTGCATATGTAACTTATGTATTCATACAGGAAATTTATTTATTTCTTTTACATATAGACAGATGAGAAGGAATGAGATACGGACCTTGGTTATTATTAGAAAATACAATAGTTTTTAAAGAAGCAAGATACAACAACAACCAACAACAGTTATAACCAACATATCCCAACGACAGCAAAAACTACTGCCAGGGTATGGACAAACAATACCTCCATCTTAAAGGATAGAGAATTTGATTCCAGTGAGACTTGACTCTATATGTAGCTGTATAGATGACACAATAATAGAAATATGACGTGCTAATGTACTAGTAAACGGATTTAATAAACATAAATAGAATCTCGTCACCAAATAATTAAGATGCAATTTGACATGAATGTAATAAAGTTGCAAGAAGTAAATAAACGTTACATCTCCTAAAGTAGTGTCTCTAAAAAAATGATTTGAAAATAAGTCAATTATGAGAATCCGAGTTATAACAATTGTAAGAGTTAAGCTTCAACTTAGTATATTTGCATCAAAAAGACCATATTCGATTTGGGTCTCAACTCCCTTTTATTTCTATGATGAATAAAATAAAATAAAATAACTCACTAAATTAGCTGCGTTTCTTATATTGTGAAGTATCAATTGATCGACACATCTTGACGCAATTTTCATTATGGGTCATCGGAAGACAACATCTGTGTGTTTCTAACACATAGGTATGATTGCGTACATCCGACCCTCCCATAACCCAATATAGACGGAATCCTCTAAAGCAATAGGTAATGTTGTTGTTGCAGTGCATAATCAAAATATGTCGGACTGATTTTAATTCATATGACATCACTAGCTTACTAAACCTTTTCAAGATATAAAGTGTGTCACCAACTATATCTCATTTTATACTTAATCTCCTTAATGTATATTTCAATTTTGCCTATTGAAATAATAATAAACATCAAATCGAATCAACATTTGGCACGTGTCTAAATCTAGGTTATGAATTGCTAGTCTTTACTAAAAAGGCCAATTGGAATTCCCTCATATAGATAACTTATCTTAAAGATGTTTCAATATGTATTTCATCTATAACTTATCCATCAAAAATTAGAACCTTTTGGCTTAATTTGTGGGAAACTTTAGGGTAAAAGGCAATACGTAAAGAAGAAGTGGGATCGAAAGACCTAAAGTGGGATAGGGCTTCTTTTTCATCCACATTTCTTTTCATGCTCTTCTTACATCACATGCTTTTGTTCCTCCCTCTTTATTCTTTCTTTCTTTCCCGCTTGTCTTTTTTTTTTTTTTATATGCATCTTCACACTCATCGTTTATTTATTTTTGTCTTGCCAATAGTGGGATGAGATCTCCTCATCCTCAAAACCTTCATCCCTCTTTTAACCGCCCGCTACGTGGCAGCAGAAGGGGATGACGAGGCTAGTGAAGGAGTGGGAGGAAAAGGTGTATGAAGAGAATGATTGCCACGTGACGAACAGTAAAAAAGGGTGAGAAGATTCCCGCCAACAGTTTACGATTTGTTACTTTGAGGCCTTTCTATTGCAGAATTTCTTTGATTTTGGAGTTTTACACTTATGGGACTATATTATAATGATGCTTACTACTTCTTATCATAATTGTGTTTAGATTTATTTCTGCTAAATTCTGTGATTCAATAAAATCGATACACTGAATTATCATTATAAATAATATCAAATATTCAATATGATATTCATTTTAATAATTCCAATGGCCTCTTTAATATAAGGCTAGTTTATTTTTACAAATAATATCAAAACTTTATGCTAAACCTATTTTTTCATTTCGTAAAAAAGCTATATTTTCCAATAGGTGAAAAAATAAAAAATAAAACTAGTTAAAACTCTATTAGAATTTGTGTTTTTGTTATAATTTTTCATTACAATATTAGTACCAAACACAATAGCAGAAGAAAGAGACTCGCCTAGGGACACGTAGTATTTTGAAGAAGATTTTCTTTCTCGTCCCAATAACGAAAGTCGGATCTATACTAGTTGGGAATTTATTTAAGTAAAAGATATCGTTAGGAAGTTTCTGCATTGTGTTTGGGTCTGGATCTCCTGACCTTCTTTTTTTTCACCCTCTTGTGACCATCCGACACGTGACAGCACCCCCACCCAGCTTCACCACTCATCAGATTGCCACGTGTCGTGCGGTCTTTTATGACCGTCCACATGGACGGTCAGAAAATCACATTCGGTGTTTGGGATGCAAACAAAATAGGTATAGTCTCTCACACGCTTTAGGCTCTGTAATTATTAAAATACAATTCGTAATTTTTATCGAGATTGTATGAAAGGATCTTTATACAGCTCAGAACAAATTTTACAATGGTCAATGACCAAGTATGATTAGTTGGTCATTAACCAATGAAATGTGTAAAAAATTTATGGGCCCCTTGTTTTGGCTAATCACCCCTTTGCTTGCATGTAGATAAAATTTATTTGTCATCATTTTATTGGTCCACTAGTTGATCAATGACCACAATAAAATTTCTGCTCACATAGATGTCAAAGATTAAAACACTTGACGTTTAAGCCAAGAAAGAGAACGAATGAACAGATAGAACATGTCAAATATGTAATATACTTCCTTGTTTACGTATGTCGTTTTATTATCATTGAAATCAAGCTTCACACGAAGTGCACAAGTGATAAGTCTACAAATCAGCACACAAACTGTGCATATACACACACATAAACTATATATACGTAATTGCACAAACACATATGTGCAAGGGAGGATCTCCCATATTGAAATTGTTATTTTGAACTCACCCGAAAAAGAAATATCCAGCTGTTTTTCTTTGGATAGTGATTCAAGTTATAACTACGTAGGATTGATAAAATGAATCCAGTCTCTCTCACTCTTAAATCAGTCCGTGTGTGTGGTGTTAGAATATGTTAGAGTTTTGATGATTTGCACAATGGTGTACTTCGAACAAGTAGATTAGACGCTTCATTTGTAGTGTTGGAAGTCCGTATACTTCGAACGCTTACATCAGGCGCTTAATGTACCTTGGTGGAGTCCAGTACACTTCGAACGCCCGCATTAGGCGCTTCATGTGAAGTGTCTGGATGTGCGTACACTTCGAACGCCTACATTAAGCGCTTCATGTGAAGTGTATGGAAGTTAGAACACTTCGAACGCCTACATTAGGCGCCTCATGTGCCCTGATGAAAAGTGCAAACACTTCGAACGCCTACATTAGACGCTTCAAGTGGTACACCAAGTCAAAAGTACTTTTCCCCTGAATGGGCACGTACTCTTAAGTACTCTCTCTGAGAAAATGTCAGATTTAGTTCGAACAAGCATGAAGGGCAACATTAGGCGCTTCATGTGACTTCGAACGCCTTAAGCTGCCCACATTATGCGCTTAATGTGACTTCGAATAACAGTTCATTTTCACATTAAGCGCTCTAAGTCACTTCGAACGCCTGTGCTTTAAGCACATTAGGCGCTTCATGTGACCAACGTTACAAAGGTCTTATACTTCACTTTTTAACATCAGTTGACTCTTTGTACACTTCTCTTTTAGTGTCTTTTTCACAGGTCCTTCTCTACTGAAGATTTCAGGTTTCCTTTCTTGGCATTCTTTTTGAAATCTCTCCAAGAATGTTGCTACATGCCAAAGGGAGATCTCCAATGATAAGGACACACCAACACAAGATGCCAAAACCCATTATTGCTTGTGCAGAGGGTTTCAAACGGGAAGAAACTTGAAGATTGATAAAAGAAAGGGTTTCTTTTCATCTTCTCCAACTTTCTACATCTTATGCTCTCAGATTTTCTCTCAAGCTCAAGCTCTCAAGATACTTGTAAACTTTGTATATTTTACTTTATTGTTGAGAGTGATTTCTGTAAGAAGAAGAAGAGTCTTCTTCTTGGTGAGTTATCATTGTGAGAGATTGTGTAGATTGTAGGTCAAGGAGCAAGGGTGCTTCTTGTTTGAGATTTCTAGACTTTGAAGGGTTAGTTGATAGTGTGTGGTGCACTATTCTCCCTACAAGATTTCTTTGAGGGCAAAGAAGATCTTTGGAGGCTAGACTTCAAAGGGTTAGATCTCTCGGTTGTGGTCTAGGCGTGTTGCCTAGTTTTTCATTGTTTGGATTTTGTTTTTGATTGTTGTTTCCCCCATTGAAATAACAATCCCCTTTTCAAAATCCTTCTTGTGAAAAATCAAGAAGGTAGAGGAGTAGAGTCATTTGACTTGAACCTCTATACATACTTGTGTTCTTTACTTCCTTGCAAGTTTTTATTCTT
>AP025043.1:7713385-7728750 GCA_036186865.1 Eustoma russellianum
GAAGGTAGAGGAGTAGAGTCATTTGACTTGAACCTCTATACATACTTGTGTTCTTTACTTCTTTGCAAGTTTTTATTCTTTCTAAAGAACACACCCAAGTATTGGTTGCACTCCAAAACGAAAAATATCCATACTTGGTGAACACACTATTCAACCCCCCCTTCTAGTGTGTTCTAAGGGACCTAACAATTAGTATCAGAGCCACATCTTGTTCATTTGAGTCCAAATACAAAATCTGATCATTAGAGTATGGATCCCTTTGTTTTTGATGATGTGAGTTCCCCTAGTGGTGATGCATCAAGAAGAAGGAGGCAAGAATCACTACTCCCTTCTATTTCCAGTGTACATGTCAAAGTACCAATGTTTGATCCTCTCAACTACCCACTATAGAAGTCCAACATGGAAACATATTTACGTTCTTGTGGGCACAGAATCTGGAGAGAAGTTTCAAGAGGCTCCATGATTCCTATTGATATTGATGATCCTACTCCTGAAGAGGAGTTACAGCTGGCCATAAATAGCAAGGCACTTGCTATTTTAAACAGCTATCTTACTCCAAATGAGAGAGCTCAGATTTAAGGAGTCCAATCCGCTCACGAGGCTTGGACAAAGCTTGAGATGATCCATGAAGGAACATCTCAAGTAAGGAAGGCCAAGAGGAGACAGTTAATCAAACAGTTCTACAATTTTACTGTCCCCAAAGGTGAAAAGATTGAAGAGTCCATTCAAAGATTCACCAAACTTGTCAACCTTCTCACTGCGGTTGGCAATAAAATCGAACAAGAGGATCTAAACCATTGCTTCCTAAACAGTTTATGAAGAGAGTGGAACACAAAGGTGACGGCCATTGAGGAGTCCAAGGATTTGGAGACCATCACCTTGGATGAGTTATATGGGAATCTCATCACTTATGAGATTCATCTAGAGGCGCAAGAGAAGAACAACCCTATTCGCCACTCCACTAAAGCGCTTGCATGCGAGTCAGAGGACTCGGATGATGAAGTCAGACTTCTTGTTAAAAGATTCCGACGTTTTGCTAGAAAGAATGGAGATGAAGCTAAAAGATTTATCAAGGAAAAATTCTCCAAGGACAAGGTGAAGGACCAAGAGAATAAATGTTATAAGTGTGGAAAGCTTGGTCACTTCATGAAGGATTTTCGGGTGAAGGAGCCGCAACTC
Organism: Eustoma russellianum; assembly: GCA_036186865.1. Classification (NCBI taxonomy): domain Eukaryota; kingdom Viridiplantae; phylum Streptophyta; class Magnoliopsida; order Gentianales; family Gentianaceae; genus Eustoma; species Eustoma russellianum. The sequence goes on from AP025043.1 coordinate 7,714,565, forward strand.
AAGGACAAGAAGGCCATCTACCAAAGGAAGAAGGCCTTGCAAGCGGAGGTATCCCATTGGGAGAGCATTCTTTCCGGGTCCGATAGCGACAATGGTGACCATGATGATCTTGCACTCACGGATATGGTTCAAGATGATCTTGACAAGGTGTTCTTTGCACTCATGGCCATTGATGATGACATGGAGGTATGCAATATCTCATCTCACTATAGATTAATTGATGAAAGAGATGATTTAGTGCAAGAAAATGACCTCTTAGACTTGAAATATAAACGTGTCAAGAAAGAATTTAGAGCATGTTTAAATGAATATAATGACACGTTAGAAGATCACATTGCATTGCAACTTGAGCATGATATATTTTTGACCATGCATGTGATTGCACTTGAAGAGAAACATGATTTGATGAAATCATGTGCTCAAGCCCTTGATGAAAAGAAAAATGATTCAAGGGTAAGTGCTACAAAGATAGAGGTTAAAGATGCATCTAGGCCGAGTATGAAAACAAAAATCAAGCCTAGTGCCATGTATGCATCTAAGAAGGGAAATAAAAAGGAACAAGCACAAGTTGTCAAGGAGTTCAAAACCTCCTTGAAGAAACAAAGGCACATGCCTAAGCAAAAGGCTAATGCACCAAAGGCATCACAACTTTTGGTTCATGTCGTGAGACAAAAACCTTCTTCGATTCTAAAGAAGGTTGTTCCTAAAAAGGAAACAGGACATGTGCCTTCGCACAAGCATTCGCACAAGCATACACAAACTCTCAAGCATACTCCTACATGTTTTTATTGCAATAGGAAAGGTCATGTAGAAAGAGTATGTAGGGCTAAAAATAACAAGAGCCTTGTGTGGGTGCCGAAAGGCGAGATGAAGGTAACTAACCTTCAAGGACCCAAAACAAAAATGGTACCAACTTCATATGGTTCTTTTGTAGGCCCTATCACTCAATGGAGAAAGCGAAGACAAAAAGGTCAAATGGGTCGTGGACAGTGGGTGTTCCAACCATATGACGGGAGACAAACGTCTCTTCCATAGACTCACTATGCAAGACGGAGGAGTTGTCCACTTTGGCGGTAGCAAAGGCCAAAACAAAGGACATGGTATCGTGGGTAACGATTCCTTCTCTCTTAGTGATGTCTTATATGTTGTAGGTCTTAAGTTTAACTTGATCAGTGTCAGTCAACTATGTGATGCTAATTATGAGGTAAAGTTTTTGAAAACAAAGTGTGTTGTGAAAAAGGGTAATAATATCTTATTTGAGGCTTTGCGTTTCAAAAATATTTACAAACTTAGCATCAACGATTTGGTTTCTCAAAATGTATCTTGCTTAGTTGCTAAGAATGATTTGACGCAACTATAGCATAGACGTCTTGGACATGTATGTTTCAAAACATTTAAATTTATTTGCGAAAATGATAAAGTCCGAGGCCTTCCAAAAATGAATTTCGAAAACCATGACTTATGTGACACTTGTCAAAAGGCGAAGCTTGTGAAAACAAGCTTCAAACCCAAGACAAATATTTCCACCTCCAAGCCCCTACAATTGCTTCATATGGATTTGTATGGGGATGTTGGAACAAAAAGTTTGGGTGGTAAACATTATACCTTCGTGGTAGTAGATGACTATACTCGTTATACGTGGGTGATGTTTCTAGCTAAGAAGAGTGATGCATGTAGTGAGTTTATGAGTCTAAGTAAACGATTGGAAAATCATGCGGGTGACACCATTAAGACCATCCGTAGTGATCATGGTGGTGAATTTGATGGTGATTTCGAAAGGTTTTGCGTATCCAAAGGATACTCTCATGACCTTTCGGCACCTAGAACTCCTCAACAAAATGGTGTGGCCGAACGAAAGAATAGAACTCTACAAGAAATGTGTAGAGCAATGTTGAATGAGTTCGGTTTGCCCAAATATTTTTGGGCCGAAGCGGTAAATGCCGCTTGCCATGTGATCAATCGTGTCTATTTGAGACCATACCTAAATGTGACACCCTATGAGCTTTGGAATGGAAAAGTTCCCAATATTGGGTATTTCAAAGTCTTTGGTTGCAAGTGTTTCATACTTAATACCAAGGATACTTTGGACAAACTTGACCTCAAAGCGAATGAAGGTATCTTTTTAGGTTATGCCTCAAATAGTAAGACATTTCGTGTTTTTAACAAAAGGAGTCAAAAGGTGGAAGAATCAATCCATGTTAAGTTTAATGAGTCACTTAGTGACGAACCTAAACTTAATGAGGATTGTGAAGAAGATGAAGATGTGACTCCTCAAGAAGAAATTCTTGAGGATATTCCTATGGTTGTTCCTCAACAAGAAATTGTTGATGATCCTCCAAATGGAAACATCTTCATTGACTTGATAGTTGAACCTATTGAAGGTACTCCTCCACCTTGTGCGCATGAACTTAGTGAGTCAAATAGAAATATTTCTCATACTCATGTTGATACACAAAATATAGATAATGCATCACACATTCCGGATCATGGAAGTCATGTGAATGATGAAGGTTCATCTCTTCCGGAACATGATCATGAGGAAGTTGGATGAGATGTCTCTAATCTTCCTAGATCATTTAAGTACAAAAGTTCTCACCCACAAGAGTTGGTCATAGGTGATCTAAATAGGGGTATCACCACACGAAGGCAATATAGAGAGAATGCATTTGTCTCTCTTATAGAGCCTAAGAATATTAAAGATGCACTTCTTGATGAAAATTGGATCTTGGCTATGCAAGAAGAGTTAAACCAATTTGAAAGAAGTGATGTTTGGGAGTTAGTTCCCAAACCACACGATCATCCTATTATTGGTACGAAATAGGTTTTTCGTAACAAGATGGATGATCAAGGTAATGTCACTAGAAACAAGGCTAGGTTAGTTGCTCAAGGATACCGTCAAGAAGAAGGTATTGATTTTGATGAGACATTTGCACCCGTAGCACGGCTTGAGGCTATTAGGATGTTGTTAGCATATGCTTGTTATAGGGATTTTAAACTTTACCAAATGGATGTTAAATCCGCCTTCTTGAATGGTGTTATTCAAGAAGAAGTGTATGTTGCACAACCTCCCAGGTTTGAATGTCATGATTCACCACATCATGTCTTCAAACTTAAAAAGACTCTTTATGGCCTCAAACAAGCTCAAGAGCTTGGTACGAGAGGTTAAGTACTTTTCTTCTTAATAATGGTTTTTCAAGAGGTAAAGTTGACACTACTTTGTTCATAAAAGAACAAGGTAGAAATCATTTAATTGTTCAAGTATATGTTGATGATATTATTTTTGGTGCTACTAACAATTGTCTTTGTGAGAAAGTTGCTATTCTTATGCAAGGTGAGTTCGAGATGAGCATGATGGGCGAACTTAACTATTTTCTTGGATTACAAATCAAGCAAACCGAAGAAGGCGTGTACATTTCCCAAACCAAATACACAAGGGATTTGCTCAAAAAGTACAATTTTGGTGAAGGAAGAGAGGTAAACACTCCTATGAGCACAAGTGCCAAGCTTGACAAGGATGAAAAAGGAAAGCATGTCGAGGTAACCTTGTATCGTGGCATTATAGGTAGTCTACTTTATTTGACGGCTAGTAGACCCGATATTTTACATGCAATATGCTTATGTGCTAGATTTCAAAGTGATCCTAGGGAGATGCATTTTATTGCGGTAAAACGCATCCTTAGATACCTTAGAAGTACTTTGAAATTTGGTCTATTTTATCCTAAGAATGCATGTTTTGATTTAAGAGGATATTGTGACTCCGATTATGCGGGGAGTCTAGTTGATCGGAAGAGCACCTCCGGAACTTGTCAGTTTCTTGGAGATTGTCTCGTTTCTTGGTGTCCAAGAAACAAAACAGCGTGTCTCTTTCTACGGCAGAATCCGAATAAGTGTCGGCCGCCTCTTGTTGTGCACAGTTATTATGGATGACTAACACTTTAAATGATCATAACATTCACTTCTCAAAGGTGCCAATTTTGTGTGATAACACGTCCGCCATAAATATTGCACAAAATCCCGTCCAACATAGTCGGACTAAGCACATTGAAGTGAGGTATCATTTCATCCGTGATTGTATACAAAAGAACTTGGTAAGTATGGAATTCGTTCCTACGCGAGACCAATTAGCGGACATTTTCACGAAACCCTTACCTAGTGATGTTTTTGTATCTATAAGAAGTAGGTTGGGGTTGCTCAACATGGGTTGATAAAACCCATCTTGAGTTTTGAGCAAGAAAATTTTAAAATTTTCAAGGTCAGTATACATTAGGCGCTTCATCACACTTGATTCAGGCGTTCGTTGTGACATCAGGCGACTGATGTTAAGGATGTCACTCGTTCGAAGTGACATCAGGCGCTTTATGTTCCTTTACACATGCGTTCGATGTAGGATTAAGCGCTTCATCAAAGTAAGTTCACTTGTTCGAAGTGACATTAAGCGCTCAATCTGCATCTCCACAACCGTTCAATGTGACTTTAAGCGCTTCATCCTATTTTGTGAAGTCGTTCGAAGTCACTTTAGGTGCCTAAACCCTATTTCTTCACTGTCTTTTCCGCCGTCTCTTCAGTTTTCGCGCCATTCAAGGACCATCAATTCCCTGCCGCCATTTTCCTCTTCTCTCTTTCCCACGTCTGATTCTTCCTCTTCCCCATTCACTTCACCTGTCCACATTCTTCCTCAAATCTCTCTCCCACTATCCCAGTCTCCCATAATCCTTCTCTTTTCCTCTATTACTTTCCTCATCCTTTCATCTTCCCTGCTTCCTTTAAAACCCCATCCAAACGGCTGACTCCTGCTTACATCCAAACATTTTGCAACCCTATTCATTTCTTTCTCCTCTCCAAAACCTTACTCACATTCCCTTCAAATGGCTTCTGCTGGTCCTTCTAAACGCCCCCGCTCCCAAAAACGAAAACAAACTGCTGGGCATGGGATCCTTGAACCTGCCGAAATAAAGTCCATTCGTGAAGGGCTCACCAAGGAAAATTTTCCTTGGTTAAAGAAATTTGAACCCAAAATAAAGAAACCAACATGTCACATTGACAAAGGTGTTTATGTTTCCTTCCACTCAAATATGCTATTTGAAGAATGGGTCGCAAACAATCATCCCATCATCCCTCTGAAACTGCTCAATCTCAGTAATCTCCCTGAGACGAGCAACGCTTTTGAAATCGTTCCCTTGCTGGAACATCAAGGATGGATCTCTCTTTGGTCCAGACTTGATATGAAGAAATTCTCACGCGAGCACACCAGACTGTTCTATTCAAACTTGTGGGTCACTCCACAATCTGAGTCTCAACCTTTTTCCCTTCACACAGTTATTGACGGTACTCCTCTCAGCTTCACTGTCCCTGAAATCTGTGAAGTTTTGAGAATCCGGAATGAGGGATTAAGTGACTTCTCCGTATTTGACTGGAGTAGCAAATACGGCATCCGTGAGCAGGACGTAAAATTTGATCTGGGTATTTACCCTCAAAGAAGACTCAGAACATGCCATTGGTGGATCGCATTCTGCTGGCTGTGGCCACGTACTGCATCAATGGTAAGGCTACTAGAAATCCAAGCAACATGGATTTCTATGTCTCTTACCGTCTCAAACATCTGACCCAGTTGAATCTTGCCTGGATCTTCATAGAAATCAAGTTTGCAGCTCTCTGAAAAGGGTCCAAAGCCTTACCTTTTGCCAATATTATCACAATCTTGTTAAAGTCAAAAGGTGTAGAAATTTCTGATGATGATTTGACCCCAGTTGCTAAATCTGATGTCTATGATCACTACAATATCGCCCAAGCCATTGATTCGCAAAAACGGAAGGCCACTACCATTCCTGATGATGAAGAGGTCGAGGAGGGACCTCAAGAAGCTGCTGTTGGTAGCAATTCATCTAAGTTGCTATCTCACATTGCTGCGCTTGAACAGACTGTTCAATAGTTGCATCTTCGTGATGCTGAGCATGAAGCTCGGCATGTGCGAAATGAACTGTGCATGAATGCATTCGGAAATGCATTCATGCAGATCGGTCCATGGACTCTTCCCCCTAATTTTGATGATTTAGAGGGAGAAAGTAGTGGTGCTGGTGGCAGTGCTGGCGGTGGCGGTGGTGCTGGTGGCTCTGGAGATGTTGGAGGATCCATGGGTGGATTCACTGGTTTTGCTGCTAGCGTAGGTTTTGGCTTCAGCGGTTTCACACCACCAAGTGGTGGTGCTATGTAAATTTTTTTTGTTGTTATGTGAAAATTTCAGTTGTTTTATTATTGCAAGAAAATTTGACTTGGTATTTCTTATTTGTTGGTGTTCTGTAAATTGTTTCATCACCTTGTTCTTTCCAAGTTATTTTTTTCTTGCATCTAGTGAGGGGGAGCATAAGTTGAGGGGGAGCTTGCTAACTTTGATAAGTTATGCATATTGTGAAATCATCAAAAAGAGGGAGAATGTTAGAATATGTTACAGTTTTGATGATTTGCACAATGGTGTACTTCGAACAAGTAGATTAGGCGCTTCATGTGTAGTATTGGAAGTCCGTATACTTCGAACGCTTACATCAGGCGCTTAATGTACCTTGTTGGAGTCCAGTACACTTCGAATGCCTGCATTAGGCGCTTCATGTGAAGTGTCTGGATGTGCGTACACTTCGAACGCCTACATTAGGCGCTTCATGTGAAGTGTATGGAAGTCAGGACACTTCGAACGCCTACATTAGGCGCCTCATGTGCCCTGATGAAAAGTGCGAACACTTCGAACGCCTACATTAGACGCTTCAAGTGGTCCACCAAGTCAAAAGTACTTTTCCCATGAATGGGCACGTACTCTTAAGTACTCTCTCTGAGAAAATGTCAGATTTAGTTCGAACAAGCATGAAGGGCAACATTAGGCGCTTCATGTGACTTCGAACGCCTTAAGCTGACCACATTAGGAGCTTAATGTGACTTCGAATGACAGTTCATTTTCACATTAAGCGCTCTAAGTCACTTCGAACGCCTGTGCTTTAAGCACATTAGGCGCTTCATGTGACCAACGTTACAAAGGTCTTATACTTCACTTTTTAACATCAGTTGACTCTTTGTACACTCCTCTTTTAGTGTCTTTTTCACAGGTCCTTCTCTACTGAAGATTTCAGGTTTCCTTTCTTGGCATTCTTTTTGAAATCTCTCCAAGAATGTTGCTACATGCCAAAGGGAGATCTCCAATGATAAGGACACACCAACACAAGATGCCAAAACCCATTATTGCTTGTGCAGAGGGTTTCAAACGGGAAGAAACTTGAAGATTGATAAAAGAAAGGGTTTCTTTTCATCTTCTCCAACTTTCTACATCTTATGCTCTCAGATTTTCTCTCAAGCTCAAGCTCTCAAGATACTTGTAAACTTTGTATATTTTACTTTATTGTTGAGAGTGATTTCTGTAAGAAGAAGAAGAGTCTTCTTCTTGGTGAGTTATCATTGTGAGAGATTGTGTAGATTGTGGGTCAAGGAGCAAGGGTGCTTCTTGTTTGAGATTTCTAGACTTTGAAGGGTTATATGATAGTGTGTGGTGCACTATTCTCCCTACAAGATTTCTTTGAGGGCAAAGAAGATCTTTGGAGGCTAGACTTCAAAGGGTTAGATCTCTCGATTGTGGTCTAGGCGTGTTGCCTAGTTTTTCATTGTTTGGATTTTGTTTTTGATTGTTGTTTCCCCCATTGAAATAACAATCCCCTTTTCAAAATCCTTCTTGTGAAAAATCAAGAAGGTAGAGGAGTAGAGTCATTTGACTTGAACCTCTATACATACTTGTGTTCTTTACTTCTTTGCAAGTTTTTATTCTTTCTAAAGAACACACCCAAGTATTGGTTGCACACCAAAACGAAAAATATCCATAAAATATCCATACTTGGTGAACACACTATTCAACCCCCCTTCTAGTGTGTTCTAAGGGACCTAACAATTAGTATCAGAGCCACATCTTGTTCATTTGAGTCCAAATACAAAATCTGATCATTAGAGTATGGATCCCTTTGTTTTTGATGATGTGAGTTCCCCTAGTGGTGATGCATCAAGAAGAAGGAGACAAAAATTACTACTCCCTTCTATTTCCAGTGTACATGTCAAAGTACCAATGTTTGATCCTCTCAACTACCCACTGTAGAATTCCAACATGGAAACATATTTACGTTCTTGTGGGCACAGAATCTGGAGAGAAGTTTCAAGAGGCTCCATGATTCCTATTGATATTGATGATCATACTCCTCAAGTTTTAAGAGGCTCCATGATACCACAGGACGGACAATGAGAATGTAGGTAAGAGATTTGGAGTTGAGTAGATCTATCCCTTAAAAACAAATGGTAGTTATGCAAAATAGACAGGTGGAAGGGATGGATGGAATTGAGACAGCGACATTTAATTGGGTGTGGACCAAGAACAATGAACTCATGTAGGGGTGTTAACGAACCGAGCCGAACCGAATACTAAGTTTTCGAACTCGAATTCGTTTAGCTAAACGAATAGTTCGGCTCGGTTCGTTTAGCTAAACGAACTTTAAAATTGGTTCGAGTTCGGCTCGATAACCTTATAACTGTTTAAACGAGCCGAACTGTTCGCGAACAGTTCGGCTCGTTTAACTAAACGAACTCGAATACCTATTCGAATTCGGCTCGTTAACAAATAATTAACGAACGAATACGAACCGAACACGAACCGAACTCGAATAGTTCGCGAACGGCTCGGTTTGTTTAACACCCCTAAACTCATGCAGATGCCTCCACCACTTCAAAACCGATGCGAATACCCAACCGAGCTTTCAAACAAAACATTTAAATACAATAATCTGTTTTGTCCAAAGTCCAAACAATATTATATACATCCTATTTCCAGTCCACTCTTTGATGCATTAGTTATGCAGGCATTAATATGTTGTCTATATTAGTTATTAACAAGGATAATTTTAGTCTTATCATTAATATGTCGTGCTTATTAGTTGTTTACGAACATAATTTTAAAACTAAAAAAAGGCGTTCTCAATGCACTAGGCTCGTTTGCACAGAGTCCGGATCACTTTCCGATCTGATATACGTAGCCTTATCCTACACTTTGAGCAAGAGTCTGTTTCTGTAGTTCGAACCCATGACCTCAAGGCTATAAAGCATCAACATTAATGGTTGTTCCAAAGTCCGTCCTCATAATTTTGAAACTAAATGTAAACTAAAAGATTAACTACAGAAAGTGGACATAACTTTATGTCTATAAAATTGCAGCATAGAGATAATATACCGATACATTTCTGTGTGTATATGATTGAAAGATATGATTTTCTTTCATACTGCATATCACAATCTTATTTGTTGGTGTAATGAAGGCTTTTTTACAAAAATGGTCCCCTTTCCAACAGGGAGCCATGGAAGATAAAATTCTCCAGATCATTATTCTCCATTTAAACACTTGGATCCAAAATGGTGGTGCTACCAAACACCCAAATCAAGAAGGACGTAACATTATGGTTCAACTTTAAATGGCCGTTTGGTAATAATTCCTTCACTCATTGATTGCTGTTAATACCTTGCCTCTGGTTGGTGGCCTCTTTTGCGTTCCCTTTCTATAGATTATCAAAATTTGGAGCAAAATGTTGGCCGTGAGGGCCCACCGTCTCAGTTCCGAAGAGCATTGTAGATGATACAAAGCAGGATCTCAGTAGAGTATCAAAATTTGATGACACAAGAGGAGAAATAGTAGTTAAAACAAGAACAAATTGTCCGGGTTAAGATCATCTTTTAAAGTCGATCTTCTTAAACAACAAAAACATTATCCATTGACGTAGAGGCTCCCGTCTACGGCAAGGTATGTGAGGGAGTGTCGGATGTATGCAACCATACTCATGTGTTAGAAACATGCAGAGCTTGTTTTCCAATGACCCGTAATGAAAAATGCGTCAAACTGTGCCGATCATCTGCTACTCCACAATATAAGAAACGTAACTAATTTAATGAATTATTTTGCTTTATTAAAAATGGAAACAGCTGATCTTCTTAAACATCTTTTCTAAACAAATATAGTGTATAAATGGCGCACATTTGCGTGTGTTGTACATGTAGATCAATACATAGTTCGTGTAAGTCTAAGATACCACACGCTTAAATATACGGTTTTTATTGTATACTTTTGTTTAGAAAAAAAACAGTTTGGGAAGAACGAGTTTTGAAGATGATTTCCTGCACTCATGGTCATGGCCAAATACAAGTGAGTCCTTGCAATAGCTTTAATTTAATTGAATCACTTTTGTCAAAATAAAAACTTGAGTCTTTAGAGTTTAGACCATTTTTACTGTTGTTCCGGAAGAACTTGACTTGTTGGATTTGGTTCAAGTATGAAATGTCTCTTGAAGAGTAGAAACCGACAAATTCGATAGCTCATATTGCCGTTTCAGTAATTCGGAGAATCTTTCTATCTTTTTTAATGCAAAGTGATGTATAAGTTCATACTCTAAACTATATAGTGGATCTTATAACTATCCAGAGGATATTTTATCTGAATAATTTGTATTGTTAAAAAAAAAGGGTTTACATAGAAAGTACACATATATCATATAACAACTTTTTTGTGAATTTTTCTTCTCAACCATCATTACACAAACGGATGAGATCTGAGGAGGCAAAATATGAGGCAAAATGTGAGGCTTCCAATCACGCGACGCTACGTGTACAAAAGGGTTTTTTTAAAAAAGAAAAAAAGTAAATAGCGGGCTCTTTTGTACACGTGGCATCGCGTGATTAGAGACCTCACATTTTGATCCATATTTTGCCTCCTCAGATCTCATCCGTTACACAAAATAGTGGAATGAAGTGTTGAAAACTGAGGCACCCGACACCTGTGTAAACACGGCATCTTATATTCAGCATATTGAATTTTAGTAAAAGAATGGTAAACTCATTAGGTTATCATTTTTTCTCTCTCTCTTCTATTAATTTTTTTCCCTGCTCAATTTCAACAATAATGAATTTAAAAAATTCCCAATAAACACGCAAGAATGTAACAACGTAGCTAGCTGCTAGGAAAAAGAAAGTAGACTATGAAAGAATTTCACAAGGCCTATTTTCCACCAAGTCGGATTAGTTTATTACAAAAGAAAAAAAAAGAAAAGGATGTTATTGAACTTTCTCAAATAGATTTTCAGTCACTTTTTTAAAAAAAAAATTGGGGAAGGGAATCGAGATCGAGACCCGATAATGAGATAAATGCTACTCAACCATTAGACCTAAAGGTTTTTAGATTCAGTCACTTTTTATTGGCAACAACTCACAACAATCAATAGCACTAACCTCGAAAGTACAATAGTACTTAAACTAATTAAATCTGTTATGTCTCAGAATACATAAGAAGTATAGCAATGTATCATAAATGATTATATGATCATTCTAACGACAGATTTCACACGTTTCAGCAAAAAAAAAAAAAAACATTACAACGGACGTACAAATTTAATATACAAGAGAGCAATGTAAACTAAAGACGAATCAGTATGTTAAGAGATAAGATTGACTAATTACGATCGATTTTGTCTTATCATGTATATATCACTTTCATAAATTATAGATTTATATAATATCCTAATTGATAGACATTAGCCTAATGATTAGCTATAATTTAGCATCACATGTCAAATTATATCCCTGTAAATTGTTATATAGAGAAAAGACAGACTTGATTTGTCAAATATTTCTTTACATGATTTCAAAACCAAGTTTAAGATGTGGACTCTTTGTCTTGCCCATGGTTGACCATTTATTGTCTCCCCTCACCCAAGTTCAGATTTTCATTGATTGAGAGCGGATTCTAAGACGCGTGTGTATGTGAAGCCACGTTGGCACGTGAGGATGGGTGTTGTGAATATTGTCTCATATTTTAAATCTGGACATGATCATGCGTGTAACAAAACAATGTATAGTCGGAGTAAGACTGAACAAAACCATAGACACTTAAAGCATCAGAGAACTTGACAAACTAACAGCGAAGGGCTTGTTTGAGTCTATATAAAGATTTGCGAAGCCGACCAACTTTATTCGAAGTAGTAGAATCAAAACAAGTATAAATTGGTATAATTGAATAAAGAAAAGGCAGACTTGAATTGACAAATATTTCATTTACAGTCACAACAAGGTGTCAAGCAAAATCCCTTTATGGGGGCGAGTTTGTAATGGTTAAAACTCTTATTGAAGATAAAATGACATTTAAAAAAAATCATTATCATATGATCCTTGTAATCAACTGCCACTTGCAAGTTGCAGGGTAACAACAATCACAAGTAGCTCCAAATACTTGTGGGTGCCCCAAATTATTTATTGTATGGCCTCCTATTATTGTAAGAAATCACTTAAAAGCTCATGCGAAAAGAAATGGGACTAGTGGTAAGAAACGAGCGGTAGAAGACATATATATATATATATGTATATATATATATATGTATATATATATGTATATGTATATATATATGTATATATTAGCAAGTGACATACTTATGCTGGCCCACTCTTTTCCATATATAAAGCATGATATATATCTATGTATGTATGTATGTGTATAGACACACATTCTTGCCTCATGTTTCGCTGGTAGTTGTCAACTAATTAAAGATATAGTTGTACGATTTGTTTTTAGAAAAATCGAATTTTCATTCTTGGCGTTGGATGTCCGCAAGTTTTTTAAATTGCTTCTTTATTATTGATCCTGGAAAACATCTTGGTTTTTTAACTAACTAAAAAGTATTGGCGAAATCCTGAAGACCATCTTGAATTTTTTTTTAACCAATTTAAAAAATATTGATGATAGCCTTGCAATTGGCTTCAATTTGAAAATGGTGTAGAAAATATTATAATGTACCGCTGTATGAATTACCTTTTGACACTTTTTTGGACGAGGGGGGCAGGGGGGATTGGAGGGGTTTGGATCACCTCACCCCAAAATCTCTCATCCCTCTCCTCAGTACACGACACGTGTCGGTGTTGAAGCTAGATGCGGATGACCCTTATCTAATCTCATCACTTTCTCTGTCACGTGTCGAACGGTGTAGAGTGGAGTGAGGGGTCTCATCCCGGATTGGAGAGAGAGGAAGAAGGGTAGGATTGGTGAAGATCTCGACCTGGTGTTTGGTGGAGCAGGCGGGTCTCAAAACATGGAAAAGTGGAAGGAAAAAGAACCTGGTTTCTTGTGCTCCTGGTGGTCTCGATGACTTCTAGAGCCTGCGACCTTATGCGTTAACGGTAAACATCCAAAAATCTCATATTGAAAAAAGAAAAGGTGATATAAATATAACTATGGTCTAAATGTTAAATGTCAATAAAAATTAATCATTTTTAGATTAGTAAGAACAAAAACCCGATTCAGTTGACATTCAATAGCGTTTGTTTATAGTGACAACACCGGGCCTAAACAACGCTAGACCTAGAATTAGATGAGCGAATTTAGGTTGTCAAAATTATGATATTAGAGCTGATTAGCATCGTCTAAAGAAAAGATTGAATCCTGGACGTAAGGAAGATTCTGGCCTCTTAGTGGAAGTAGAGCGAGGACGTTAGCTAATTAAAGGGGATGAAATATAAAGACCCAAAAATCTCACATCGTAAAGAAAGAGGATGGTGATATGATATATAAGTGTAGTTCAGTGCTAAATGTCAACAATGATTAATCCTTTTTCGGACCAGTAAAGACGAAAATCCGATTTAATTGACATCCAGAAGTCCTTGATTATGGTGACGACGCTGGACCCAAACAGACAAACTTGGAATCAGTTAGACGAATACGGATCGTTACATTAGTCATGACAAAATAAGGTTCATCACCTTACGATAACCAAACAAAAATTGGCAGATAAGAAAAAATGTTATTTGTATTGACGTGATATTGTTTCTACTTTGTACTTATTTACTTTTACTTATTAAAAATGACTACAAATAAAACTTATATAGCTATTCATGAGGTACATTAAAACTATTTTTAAAGGGCAAAGTCTTCGGTTCTTTAAGTATATGAGGTGAACTCCGTCTAAACTGTACAAAGACTTATTTGCTACAAGTTGAAGGCAAAGTGGGGGATATGCTTTGATAATCAGAGACCTAGGATAAAGTCTACAGCGTGTTAGGGCACTGCTCTGTTCCATGGGATAGGATCTCCTAACCACAAAGGTGGTATGGTGACGCGTGACCGCGCGACACGTGGCAGCAAG
>AP025043.1:7728850-7747994 GCA_036186865.1 Eustoma russellianum
GAAACCCGAAACCCGAAACCTCGAAACCCGTAACAAACCCGAAACCCAGCAACCACGAAACCCTAAACCCGAACACCGAAACCTAAACCCTAAACCACTAAACCATTAACCCGAAACCCGTATAACCCTAAACCCTAAACCCGAACACCCTAAACCCTAACCCTGAAACCTACCTAAACCCTAACCCTAAACCCCTTTAAACCCTAAACCCGAAACCCGAAACCCGAAACCCCAATCCCCAATCCCCAAACCCCAGACCCCAGACCCCAGACCCCAGACCCCAGACCCCAGACCCCAGACCCGAGACCCCAGACCCCAGACCCTAGACCCTAGACCCAAGACCCAAGACCCAAGACCCTCGACCCAAGACCCTAGACCCTAGACCCTAGACCCTAGACCCTAGACCCTAGACCCTAGACCCTAGACCCGAGACCCGAGACCCCAAACCCCAAACCCCAAACCCCAAACCCCAAACCCCAAACCCCCAAACCCCAAACCCCAAAACCCAAACCCCAAACCCCAAACCCCAAACCCTAAACCCCAATCCCGAAACCCTAATCCCCAATCCCTAAACCCTAAACCCTAAACCCAAACCCTAAACCCTAAACCCAAACCCTAAACCCTAAACCCAAACCCAAAACACAAAAACCAAAACCCAAAACCCAAAACCCAAAACCCAAAACCCAAAACCCAAAACCCAAAACCCTAAACCCAAAACCAAAACCCAAAACCCAAAACCCAAAACCCAAAACCCTAAACCCAAAACCCTAAACCCTAAACCCAAAACCCTAAACCCTAAACCCCAAACACCAAACCCCAAACCCTAAACCCTAAATCCGAAACCCGAAACCCCAAACCCCAAACCCCAAACCCCAACCCTGAACCCTCAGCCCTCAACCCTCAACCCTCAACCCTCAACCCCAAAACCCAAACCCCAAACCCCAAACCCCAAACCCTAAACCCCAAACCCCAAACCCAAAACCCTAAACCCTAAACCCGAAACCCCAAACCCCAAACCCCAAACCTCAACCCTGAACCCTCAGCCCTCAACCCTCAACCCTTAACCCTGAACCCTCAACCCTAAAACCCTGAACCCTAAAACCTAAACCCTAAACCCTAGAATCCTAAACCCTTAACCCTAAACCCTAAACCATAAACCTTGTAGCTTGGTAGGTATCCAAGTTCTAATCTTAATTACATTCTCTGTCTGCTCATAATCTAAGATGAAATCTTAAACCGCATCATCCGACTTCAATTTCTCCTCAATTAATGGTAAAATATCATTCAATCTGGCTTTACGCGCAGAAAGTTCACTCTTTTTGGCAACAGCATAACAACTTTAAGCCTCCTGCAAATTTTAATGAACAATGACAAACTCGGCTCAAGATGGGAACTTTATGCTAACATGCAGATTCGAGATGATAGCTTCCAAATTCATCAATGATGTCCTGCTCTAGAGGATATTGTATGGTAACCTTTCATTTACAACAACAAAATCTATCCAAATACTTCTACATTTTGGGTATTTGCCAAAAGTAGTCGGCAGTCACCATCGTATCAGAAAACATGAACAAAGGTGTAGACATAAGGCACAAGGAGTTGTTATGTAGCCTCAGTTGCTGACATTACAATACATTATACTGGTCGTGCTTCCTGCATCAACAAAAACTCAATGCACCTTCACAATTTTGTTAGAGGTGAGATTGAGAAGAATGTCGATCTACAACCCTTTCTTGGCTTTCTTCTGGGGCAGATTGCTTGAAGTCCATGCTGCCCCTGGCTCTGGTCTTGACCTAGACAAATTAGGACCATCAGAAATCATTAAATTTATTGTATTAAACTAAAGCTGTCCTACAGCATTACATCTTCCCCGCTCCATATCCTTTTCACTTTTTTATGTCAGAGCAACTGATCTTCCTGGCGTTTTTCTTTTGGAGGAGCTCAGTGAAAATCCAACCAGTTACGTAACCATGTGTCCTGATTTAATTAAGCGCTCAGTTGCTTGCGCAAACTGCTTGTAATTTTTGGTATCATGGCCAATGTCACAATGATAATTACAGTACAACCTAGAATCTCGCTCATATCTAGGACCTGTTTGTTGGCACAATCAATCCTGTACCAAGACGCAGTCGTACACTGTGTGCATATGAAACAACAAAATAAATCAAACCCGGGGCGAGTCGAGGACTCTGTCCTTAAGACGTATTGCTCCGGTATACTGTGCCCAACCGGTGTGAGCAATCGTCTCCCAGGATACAACGGGTACCTGTTCAGTTGAGCGGCACTGCTGAACTTGAACTCCTTCGAACCTTTGAATGTCCTGACTTCTCCCGGACGAAATGCAAGACTCACGTGCTATGAATGCAGAATGCGTTGAAATGCTAAGAGCTTAAGGTGTGTCTAATGAATGCACCCTTAGCCCTCTTTATATAGGGGAGTCGGTTGGAGAACAAGGTACCGTGACCGTTGGATCAAAACCGAAGTTTGATTTAGGCCGTTAGATTAAAACCTCCTATCTAGATTAGGAAGGTTTAATCTCAGCCTTTAGATCGAAGATAGATTATCAGGTTTAAACCTGGAGCGTTGGATGGAAACCATATTCGGTTAAGCGATTAAGACAGTTTAAATCTCGGCCGTTAGATCTAAGCTGCTGTACTCACTACCGTTAGATCACAACAGATGATCTTATCTTGAATGGAGGAGGATAGAGTTTGATTCATTTTGAATCAAATCTGCCAACAGAATCAAATCTGCGCCTGCTGTCAGACTTCGATCGATCACATCGATCGATCGAAGTGACATCGATCGATCGATGTGATCGATCGATGTCTGACTGAACACTTCATTCGATCATCCTTATCGTTCTAAGGGACATCGATCGATCGAAGTGATCGATCGATGTCCTCTGATTGACTTAGATCGATCTAAGAAGCGTATGAAGCTCTCTGATCTACTTCGATCGATGTCATCGATCGATCGAAGTGACATCGATCGATCGAAGTCATCGATCGATGTCCGTCAGAAGCTTTGCCCGCCACATGGACATATCCAACGTGGCATTCCTCCACACGGGTGACACGTCACCCATCCACAACGTTTCCAACTACTTTGAGCATTAATTTCACATTCACACAATACATAATTGAGTGAGATCACATCCTAACATTAACTATTCGTTAAGGATTCATTAAGCTCATAGTACGTTGCATAACCAAATTTTGCAACTTTCATTAACGGGCCGAAGCCCAAATCTTCAATCTCATCGACGGGCCAAGGCCCAACCTTAAATTCTCCAACACTGTTAACGCTGGCGGGTCTTCTCTAAGACCTTGCTTTGTCATACATCAAGGATCCTTTATTTCGAGGCAAACAATAGCAACCCCTCCTTGCCTCGGCCTCCCAAGCGATCAAACATGCTACATCATCCTTGTGGTCTCTTTGGGCCTCTTTTTTTTACTCAGATCGACCTGGATGACGATAAGTCTCTCAGCATCTTGTTTATCTTATTGTCCTCTTCACCTTGGCCAAATTGATTGGCCTTCTCTAAAAACTCCCTTAGAGTTTGGGATTCTCTTCAGTAAGTTGAGAGTAAAGGCGACCTGCTCTCAGCCCGTTGGTGAAGGTTGTATTCATGACTCCATTGTTATGATCCCTGGCATGGAAGGACTCATCCATGAAGCATTGCGTGTGTTGTAGCAATGATTCATCTTCCTTCTTCTGCCTTAGAGTCATCAAATGAGAATAATTTTAGATGAAAGATTTGCAAGACAAAAATTATGCCTTAGGGCCGACAAACGAATATTAGATTGAGATGTCAACTCTTGAAACCATGTCCTTGTATTTCCCCTTAGATTGATACGAAAAGTTTACATGTCAGCTCATCAAGAGCATTTGGCTGTTTGAAACTGAAAAACGTGCTTCATCGGGTCGATGGTGCCATTGTAGACATCCATTTTGGGTACCTTAAAATTATCCGGAGCAGAATATCTAATAATATTTTCAGAAAATGAGCTTTCTTGAACAGTCCATTTATACTCTAGTTGGTCGGATAAAGACTCCTCATCCAAGCCAATCTGATAATGTTGTTGTGGTATTGGTGCTTTATGCTCTTTCATGGAGTGATGAGACCTCACTGCTAGACGCTTTTTTGGATAAGGCATAGGTGCAGGCTGGGATTTTTTTGCTTTTATCCATTGCATCAACAAGACACTCATCCCTTGGTTTGGACGATTGATATTGCGACCTTTGCTTCCCATGAGAACCAGCTGGGAGGTCTTCATCTATAGACATGGTCTCTTGATACTTGTCTTTAATTTTTCTAGCCACCACTTCAAAAAGATTCATGTTATCAAAAACATAGCGCATAACACGTCTATGTTCGTCTTAATGATTACTCGAGGGACATCCAGATTCCAAACCTGTATGTCGAAGGCCTACCCCGACTAACGACTGAATGTATCCCTCTGCTTGGGGCGGTGTGAAAGCTTCTCCATCAAAGTGATTGTTCTTACCCATTGTCAGAAGGATGTTGAATAAGATTTACGCGAGAAGTAAACAGATTCAAGGCGATAAGCCCTCCTTCTAGCCCAAAAAATGGTGAACCTATATTTACCACCCAGATTGTATGCTAATTTGGCTAAGGTATTAAATCAAATGAAATGATAATTTTTGATGAGAAATAGTAATTTAGGTAGCCAGAGATGTAATTGAAGCATGAAAAATCAATATATAGCCAGAATACTACAAAGAAGAAACTGTTAGAGGGCCCCTTCCCCCTCCCCTCCAGAATATTATTTAGGAGAAAACCGTCCAACACTCAAGTTAATAGATGATTAATCCATGGCAAAGCTCAATTGAGAATTGAGTTTAAGATAAACTTGTCTCTGTTTTAAGTGTTTAGGAATCATTTTAGATCCTCCCCCCTTTTCTCTCCTAACAAATGTTTTAAGGCCTTTATCCAATATGAATATATAATGCATGGTTAAGGGATTGTGGAGTATTGTCATGCTGACATCTTGTTTCTGCCTAGCTGTCATATGATGCTACATGTTGAGTTACATGGCAAGACTAACGCCGCATGGTGTTGCATGGTCAAACTGCATGCTGGTTGACATCTGTCTGGCGAGTGTTTCCTTAGCCAAACAGAGATCATAAGCTTCATATGCCGCGTTAATGGCCAAACACGTGTATTCAACCGCGTTAATGTCTGGCTATCACGGCCGAGGCAGTGTCTTTGATCGAGATCACTAACTCGAAACTGACATGACTAGCCTTGAGTTTGTTTTGTTGATTCGGGCCTAAGGTCCTAGTCACCGCAAGGAAGATGCCCTGGGTTGACTTTAATGTAATTGGCCCTATGTGGCTGTGGTGAACCCTATATTTATAGAGCCAACACTATCTGTTAAAGGGCCGGCCTTGTCTGTTTTGAGATGTTAAGTTTTATCATCATCAATAGACGCACACAAATATATATAAGAACACACATATATACATATATATATATAGACACACATAAACACGTGTATATATATATATATGCATATACACATACATGTATGCGCATACACATATATATACACATATACACGTACATATATACATATACATGTACATATATACATATACACCTACATATATACATGTGCATATATACACACACATACACTTATATATATATATATATATATATGTGTGTGTGTGTGTATTTATATGTATATATTTATATTTTAAAAGGATTTACCCTTAACGAATAAAGAAGCCACCTATTTTACTGTAACTATGACAAATTTGGCAACTTTTGTGAAAACACAAGTACATTTCTTACATCAGGAAAGGAGCGGATAATAAGAATGTCGTTTCTGCTACAATATTTTCGAACTGCTAATGCTGCGAAAGTATTCAGTTTAGTTTCTGTCACCGAATAGCCAAAAGCACATACTATTTGTGCCTCTCCTCCTCCGATTATTTATCTTTTTTCCGTTTTTTTTTCAAATAAGGCTGCAAGCATCCTTAGAAGTCGAGGAAGTGGATTACTGGAAGACAATACAATGATTGAGCTAATTTCAAATTCGTAAAAATTGCATACTCCGGTCCCACTGCAATTGTAACTGACGAGAAACAAGTAGTCTTGCAATTCTTTGAAAGCAAAGTTTACGATCTTGTTTTAATGGGGCGCAATATTTCCCGTGAAGAAACCTCGTCCCCCTTCTGCAATTGGCAATGACAGGTACTACATAATTGAATTAGATGTCCTCTTAAACTGCATTCTTCCACCTGAGAGATAGTACGCAATCCAATATTAGAGTTCGCTTCCTATGTTGTCTTTCGAAAACTCAACGTTATTGAAATAATCTAATGTTGCTTTGATCAATCAGCTACTCAAAAAGGACATGAACAGTTTCATGTTCATACTTTAGAAGCCTTTGCATATTCTTCACCTAACCGACATTGCAACAACATTAAATTGATTTGTTCAAAACCCTACCCCAAATGGAAGAAAAGTTTCCTTCCTTTTAGATGTGGACTGCTAACTTCAAGGCTCGTTGCGGAGTTCTCAAAATATATTTCATAAATATATAAGAGGAGATTGAAATCGAAATAGGAAATTCTAGCTAACTTCTCAACTTATAAAATATAACACAAACCTGCGATGTACATGCATTAAACAAGCGAGCTCCACATTCATTGATCAGAACTCTTTCCCCGGCAGTGACCCTAGCTAATTCAGAAATTAAACTTTCTGTTTCTTCTGCCTGCACTTGATTGCTAGTTATCAGCTTTTGAACAGAGCCCACAACATAGAAAACTATAAAGTTATAACTGCTGTGTGGTGGTGCCTCGAGGTCTATTATACTGGAATAAAAATGAATGATCCAATATTTATTGTGCACAATTCTACATTGAGAACCCATTGAGTCTCTGGGTCAATTTACGAAACAAAGAAGATACAACAATAATACTCAAGTTTTTTAAGATTAATTATATGGATCATTCATTTCTTTTGCGCTTTATTTTTTATTTTTTAGTCGTATCCTAAATCCTAGCCTACTAGTGTGTCCCTTAATGACTAATGCATAATATGCACCTTTAAAATACGCCTCTTTTAAACATCATATCATCTCATCCGTGATTCCGGCCCTAAATATCTGAAATTCTTACTTAAATCTATACTCTCTACATGACATCGGCTAAATGAATCAACTGTCTCCATCGTTCTCTATCACTGACCATATGTTCCCTAATGTTATATAAGTCATCCTTTCTTATTGTCTCTCTCCATGTCTTTTTTTCGTCTCGCTCTCTCACATTTAACATCCACCTCATTCATTATCTCGCATCGCGTAAAAGGTGCCTCTACAAAAATACCTTTACACATGACATACTATCTTAATAAGAAAGGATAAGATTCTCATTTTATCCTTCCTTTTATGTCCACACATCTATCTTAACATTCTCATTTTCGTCACTTACATCCTTTGTTCATGCTCATAATTGACTATTCAGCATTCAGACCCATACAACAATACGGGTCTTGTTGTCGTCATATAATTAAAGATACTTTTCTATCACAAAGAAGACCATACACACTTTTCCACTTTAATCAGCCTGTTTATATCATGTGATTCACATCCTTGTCAATTCTTCCATCTTTCTGCAGTATATATCATCTTCAATACCTAAAAGTCACTCAGGTGGATCTTTTGGTATCTCAGTTTCAAACTAGATTTCATTTTTTTTGTTAAAATTAAATTTCACATACTTTGTCTTCTTTCGACTCAATTGAAACTCTTTTCCTCTAACATCTCTCGCCAACATTTCATCTTAGCATTGGCTCCTTCACTAGTCTCATCTACCAACACAATGTCATCTGTAAATAACATGTTCCACGGAACTATGTCTTAAATGTGTCGAGTGAGCTCATCTATAACTAAAACAAATAAGTATAGACTTCACGCAGATCCTTGGCGTAAACCCACTATAATATGAAACTCTAATATTAGTCATTCTGGAGTTTTTACACTTGTCATCGCATTCTCATACATGTTTTTAATAATTTCTATATATGTTCATTAACACCTTTCTTTTCAAGCAGTCTCCACAGTATCTCTCGTGGGACTTCATACGCCTTTTCTAAGCCAATGAAAACTATATGCAAATCTTGCTCTTTCTCTCGATATTTCTCTATTAATCTTCTCAAGAGATGAATACCTCAATCGTTGATCTTTCCGGCATAAGTCCAAATTTGTTTTCGGCTAGTCTTTTTGCGAAGACTTTTCTCAATCACTCGCTCATAGAGCTTCAATTGTGGCTCATTAACTTAATTTTTTTATAACTTACACAAACTTTTATATCCCTTTTGTTTTTATACAAAGATACTAAAGTGTATTCCCTCCACTGATCAAGCATCTTATCGGTCTTCACAATGCTGTTACAAAGATCCGTGAGCCACATAACATTTTCTTTTGCCTATGTATTTCCAAGCCTCAAATAAAATACCGCCGGGTCCAATCGCTTTACTATTTTTTATCCTTTTCAGAGCATCTTCTACTTCTGACAATCAAATTCTCCTAATATACGTGAAGTTTCTAACATTTTCAGAGTTGCATAACTTGCCCAATACGAGCATGAACTATAGTTGGAGTCAACGGCTCTCCCAGGGTTCCCTCATCGGAGATCCCTGGGGAAGAGGATTAAGTTGGCCCTTGCGAACAGCTTAATGCACTATCTCTCCTTTTAGCGAAATACGGCAAAAGAGAGGAAAATCCGTGGACCACATGTTCATCTCCCATTGACTCATTAAAGAGTTTCTCCAAGCATCTTCTCCATCTATATTGTATTGTCATTTTCTATACTAAGATCTTGTATTTTCGTCTTTATACACATCCCTTTCACTTTC
This sequence comes from Eustoma russellianum, assembly GCA_036186865.1. NCBI lineage: Eukaryota > Viridiplantae > Streptophyta > Magnoliopsida > Gentianales > Gentianaceae > Eustoma > Eustoma russellianum. Next base: position 7,737,747 of record AP025043.1, read on the forward strand.
TTTGTGCTCATCCGCTTATAAAAATCTTGAAACTCTTTTGATTTGGCTTCACTTACGGCTTGTTTAGTTTCTTTCTTAGCAAGCCTATATTTTTCTCAATTCTATTGATTTCTGCAATGTTGAAGTGCCCTATAACTGATCTCTTGTCTTTTACTTTGTCTTGCACTTCTTCTTTCCACCACCAAGATTCTTTATTTGCAGGTGCTTGACCTTTTGACTTGCCATGTAAATTTCTCGTTATTTTCTTTATCTTTACCGCCACATCCTCCCACACTTCATTTGTATCACCACTTGAATTCCTTTAGAGTTCTTTCTCTAATACTTCTTTTATAAACTTTGCTTGTTTAACTTCCTTCAAAATCTACCATTTTATCTTGGGTTTTATAAGATTTTGTTTTCTCAATATTCTGTGTTGGATACGGACATTCAACACTAAAAGACGGTGTTGCATTGTTAAAGTTTCTCCTAGGATCAACTTACAGTCCTTATAAACTCTTATATCTTTCCTACGAGTCATGAAATAATCTATCTGCGATTTATTTGGTCCACTTTTGAATGTAATCAAGTGTTCATCTTTTTTTTAGAAAAACATATTAGTCACTATAATGTAATACGCTATTGTGAAAGCCAAAATTGATCTTCTTTTATCGTTCATGTTTCCAAAACCAAATCCACCATGTACCTCATTATAATCTTTATTCTCGTTACCTACATGTCTATTTAAATCTCTTCCTATAAATATCTTCTCACTTATTAGAATTTCACGCACTACGTCTTCTAAATATTTCCAAATTAAACATTTATAGCCTTCTATAAACTCACTTGAGGAGCATATACGCTAATAATATTGTTTGTTTCTTTTCCAAGCACTAACTTAAGGGCAATAATTCTGTCTCATTTTCTAATAAAACCTACTACTCCGTCTTTTAATGAGGCATTTATAGTATCACCAACTTTATTTCTTGTCTTACTCTTTCATGTGTATTAGAGTTTAAAACTTGAATTGTCCAACGTCCTAGCAGTGTTGTTAGAGGCGCGCCCGGGGCGCGGGGCGCACGAGGCGCAGCTTAATGCGCCACAAGTCTACCGAGGCGTGCGACTTACCTGAAGCGAGGCGGGGCGCGCTCGAGGCGCATGAGGCACATGAGGCGCTCGAGGCGCATGAAGCGCATAGCTTCAGGATTTTTTTTCAAAAAAAAATAGTAATTCCAAAACAGTAATTTCTTTTATTAAAAAAACCTAAATATAACCCCTAAAAATCTAAACAAAAAAGCCTCAAAACAGTCGACGCATGCGACCTAGTCCCGACCCGACATCGCACACCTCAATCGCTCGCCGCCGGTATTTCTTTGTATTATGCATTTGAAGTTGGGAATTGTTTTAAAAGGATTGGTTAGTTTTGGGTAGTATTTGGGATAATATAATTGCTTGGTTAATTATTGTTACTTAATTATTTTGTATGTGTAGTAAAATTAAAATTATAATGACTTTGGGGCGCCCCGATTCATGGGGCGCGCGCCCCGTCGCCCCGCGCCCCGCGCCCCAAATTTTCACAACTATTGCCTCGGTGCGCCCCGCGCCTCTAACAACACTGCGTCCTAACTTTCTCACCTATCCAATTTTTATTGCAAACATAAAATATTTACTTTTATTCTTATCATCGTGTCTACTATCTTCATTGTCTTCCCTGCTAAAGTTCATATGGTCCACGTTCCTTGTCTAATACTCGTATCTAACCTAGTATATTATTCTCTTAGTATCTAACTTACGGACTAAGGACTTTTGCTTATTTTTCACTATGTTTGAGTTCTCTATGAGATATAGCAGCGCTAGCTCAATTGTCGCCGCTGTTAGACCATGTGACGGAGACCTTTGTCTATTTAACACTACCTTCAAGCCCCTCAGATGCAGCAATCCCTGCCGAGACACTGCATTTGGACAATACATGGGTTCCTTAGAGAGAACATCCTAGCATTAGCGCAATTTCTTGTTTGATCCATAATAATGTTTAGTGAAAAAGTTCACATTGGTTGTCAACCTGACGCAGACCTCCTCTTTAACCCAGGTTTGGAATTGACAAGTCAAAAACTCAACCACATGGGGTTATATGAAACAAAGATCTCCACAGAATTTCCATACCATTGATACAAAGCTTTTGATCCGCAAAACCATCATTTCCATTGTCTTCACCGCCAAGTTCAAAGCCTCCCCCAACTCTATCATGTCAACCTGCAACAAAATATGATTCTTAAATCTCACTGTAGAATACACCAAAACAACCATTGAACTGCGGAACGAAATGCTGGCAGACGCAAATATCACAAGGGAACATAGCTGACCTTAACTTCACTACTGATTGGAAGTCTGAGAAACAAACTACTCAAAGAATTCAAGATCTCTGATAAATAATTTGCATAATCCTTCTCCATCGCTGACCACTGCTTGAGATATGGCATCTAGAATAAAATCGGATGAGATGAATACCACATAGAGATGTCACAGAACACATGATACATTTACAAACATAGTACAAGATAAGCCAGAAGTTTTGTTAACTCAAGAGTAATAGATGTTTTAACTTTCAAATACAGTCATCTGAGACTAAAGGTCAAAAGAACAAATTCCTTACCTGAGAATTCAATATGGTTGCTAAAGCTTTTCTTCTCTGCAAGTACTCGAGTTCAACTCTTCTGCACCCCACTGAAGTGCGCATTTCTGATAACTTTCCGCCAAGAGAATTAAGTTGTTTCTGCAAAGATGAGTCCATTACTGATTGCAAATTGAATGGAACATGAATATGCAAAATAAAAAAATTATATTCCTCAAATTTGAAATAAAATAAATAAATGAAACTAGGGCAGTGAAGGTATCATGCAACTTATGGTTAAAACCTCCCCATAGCAAAGGCCATATAGCAAATGCTTTTAAAACCTCAAAGTGCAATATTCAGTCAGACTTACATGACCCAACTTGAAACTCTGTTCAATTCAAAATGGTGACGGGCAGGAAATCTAGATGAAAATTCACAGCCAAATGAATGTACTAACAAAGAGAAAAGTAAAACAAACACAGACTAAACCACACTCCAAAGACAGCTAACCGACCTTGGTTTCCATTTCCTGAGAACACATCAACACTTCTGCTCTTGCATTTGCGAATCGCCATTTCATATAGTGATTGGAAAGCAATTTTAGAAAGTGTACATCTTCATAATGCTTCCTCCCTTTTCTCGCATCTGGAACAGGTTTCAGTGATGATGGATGTGGGGGAAGCCCCAAATAATTCTCTCCAGGTAGTTTGAAGGGAGTAGATGCTGCAGTCAAGTTGCCGGCTGTGAGACGAAATAGTGAGGTAGAGGAAGCATGTTCATTGTTTGACGTTTGAAAGTCCAGAGAACGAGAGCAAGGAAACGCTCTGATCGTTGAGCAGTCAATCCCATTGATATCTTCGCCGACGTGAAAATTAGTGGAATTTCTATCGGAAAGGCTTCTGCAGGTTGACATGTTAGCTAGCACATCCACCTCTTGCAAGGAAGAGTATACATCAGAGATTCCAAATCTATTGCTAGACAGGAGAAATGGAGAACTCGGACACGACCCACCAGTTTGCGACGTAACAGTAGCAGTACGTAAACCTGAAGAATCATCTGTGTAACTGGTCATCCTTGAAAGTTTCGTCTGCAGGAGTATTCCCATGTCATCCTTGGATTTGTTGATTGTAGAATTATGAGAATTAAGCTTGTATCTTGAAGGAACAATCCTGTCTCTGTCTGTGACCAAAGTGCTTGGAGTGTATGGCCTTGGAGAGGATGTTTTGCTTCTGGCAATAAGGGTGCAGTTTTTTATCTGCGAGATGATCTCAGTGGCATGCCCTTGCTCTGCTTTTGAACTATTCTCCTTTAGAGGCTTCAGTCGCTGCTGATACCCCTTTTGTCCTGAATAAACTGATGTGGCTGCTTTATTATCAGACTGGTTATGTGATCCAAATGCCAGCACGGCAGTAGTGCTTTTAGTGGACTGAGTAGTTTTGATTTTTCTGGCATCTAGTTCAAATGATTGGGCTTTACCCTGTTCCTGTTCATGTTGCCACTTCTCCACAGATTTTGAACAGGGAGTAGTTGGCGTCCTGTTCCGTTCTTGTACATGGTGCCATCTTTGCGAAGAGTTTAACTGGTGACTGTCAGGTGCAGGACTTGTCGAAGTGCAAGTTGGAATAGCTTTTGAAGGCACCAAAGGAGACATAAATCTTGAATTGACTTCTCTAGTCCGCACCTTTGACCGCCTATTGAGAAGAGAAAGAGGAGGTATTTCTGCCTCCACGGTGCGTGAAGTCTGTTCCTGGAGAGAGAGAGAGAGAGAGAGAGAGAGAGAGAGATAACTAAATATTGTAGATACAAGCAAAAGAAATTCTGCTAGGTCGATTGCTAAATACCAGATACTGACTAGAATACTCCACCCTATCAATTAAATACTTTAACATGTCCCCTTGTACATGGGCTGCAATATACCATGATAAACAGGGCATCAAGCGGTCTGTCATGCATTAGTATATACTCATATATAGAATTCAAATCAAGTACTCCACAAGAAGCCTAAGCATAACTACTCCAATCAGATTCACAATTTCAGTTCGGAAAGCATCTTTCAGATGGCTTGGGCGTTCACCAGCTCTCTCTAGAGAACTGTCAGTTTTGCACAAAAGAACTACATCAAAATGAAAGTTAAGATATTCATTGAGATTATGTCTAGTTTCAACTGTGTACAAGTACAGCAAGGAAAATAAAATATCCTCGTCAATTCAATCAAAGGACGAACAAGAATAAGGGCATTCCAGGGAGAAACAAACTAGACGTAAGAAAGTCTTTTCACTCATGGAGGTTGGATCTAAGACTTTGTTCGTTTATTAATTTTATAAGACTTTGAAAGAGAATGTATGCTAGTAGAAATTGTTACTAACAAAATTTTGCGCTACATCAAATAAGGCAATCGTCTAAACATAGCATATGCATAGATCTCTTCAAAACGTTGCATGCACCTGCAGATGCTTGAACCTAATTTGACATGACAAAGGATGCATAAAAATGGTGAAATGTGATAACAACGCTGAAGCAGAAAGGGTTGCGCTCTCATGTGAGGTGTATACTTCCAGAATATTCGAAGAACCTGTCTGGAGCAATCATATTTGAGAATATCTTCAGCTAGTTAGAGTCGAAAAGCAGAGTCCATCTATTGAGTTATTCACACACATATATAAGAGCGTTCCCGTGCAGAACGTGGAGTATATATATATATATTCCCTTCCATGCAGAACGTGGAAAATAACCCAGAACGAAATGAGTATCAAAGATTTTGACCAATGACAATGTTACCGTGCCCTCGCCTTTAGAAAGAGAAAATAAAGAAAAAATAGTTATCTTAGATATATGGATTGGAATATGAAAATAAAGATATGAACAAACTATTAGGAATTATACTTATATGAATACTTAAACCTACTAAGAAATTACATAGTATGTGTATACCCCAAGTTAGAATACAAACCCTACATACCACAAAAAGAAAAATCGGCCAAGCATCACCCCCTACACCAACACATAGCCAGAATATACCAATGACAGCAAATGCTATAGCTAGGGGCTGGGGAGAGTAAGAGAGTCAAATAATATCTCCATCCCAAAGGATAGAAAGTTTACTTCCAGTGAGACCCTCGACTCTATATGTACCTGCATAGATGACACACTAATAGCGATATGGTGTGCTAGTGTGTTAGTAAAGGAATTTAGTAAATACAAATAGAAAATTTCCGATATTAAAATAGTCATACCGTGCACAAAAATTATATCAGTAGTAAGAGTAATATAATTATAAACAAACTAAAACACAATCTGATGGTATGATAATTGGCATCCCTATGGGCCTCTATACCAAAAATATGATCTGCGTATGAGAAGTAAACTTGGTATAGATGAAAACACACGAGTAGCTGAGGTCTTGGTAGATGGACAGTTAAGGTCTTTGAACTTATATCAGTAGAAAGAGTAATATAATTATAAACAGACTAAAACACTAAAACCACCTCACATTAAAAAAAAAAAAGGACACACATATGCTTTCAAAGGAACAACATCAACATCTTCTTAGAGAAATAAGCAATTAAATGACAAATATAATAGGAGCATATCCGTTTTGGTCCTACACTTTGAGCTTGTTGTGCATCCTACCTATAATTCAGGTCCTAAAGGACTGAAGTGGTATGGTGTTGCTTATAGTTTGTCGTGGATTTTAGCATCAGTTAGAAATGCAGAAAAGGAGATCTTTACCATCAGAATTTAAACGTTAGAAGTTGAAAAGATTCCATTTATCAAAAAGAAAAATTAGTGATAGTACCAAACCAATTGGTCCTCTTTGAGTGGAAGAAGAAAAAGGAAAGAAAAAGACACGAGATAACTCTCAGGACAACTTACTGATTTAGGGATCATAGCCATCTGTAAAGTACTGTTCCTAGCTCAAGCAAACGGTTTATTGCTCGAATAACAAAAAAGCTTGAGTGCAGTGTTTTCAGGGCATCATCTGCAATTCCGTCATAGATGATTTTTCTGCCTGTGTGTAAAGCCGTTTGTTGAATCAAAGCCAATTGGGCAAAAATATTTTCCGTCCCCTGCAAAAGAAGCCAAAAGGAAGGGAGAAAATAACAGATCTTTTCAATAATACTTCGGTAAGACCCGGGAAATAGAAATCTCGGTAAAGAGACCGTACTCGAGCTTATCGACTAAGTTTTCAATTTCCGTCAAACAACAAAGTCAGACACGAAAGTGAATATCGGTTGTGCGATGCAATTGGATCCTACCTTTAATGGTTGAAATTGAGCAATAAGCGGCGTGCAATAGGTTCCTGAAACTGGTAAACGTCGCCTCTTGTACCTCTGTGAATAACCAGAAGCAAGAGCGACAAAGTATAAAGATTTGACGAAGGAAGTTTGAGGCGAGACAGCGTTTTGTACTAGCCGTTGCGCTGCCCCATTTATTCTTAATTTCACAACCAAAATTTGAAAACCCCTTTTCCTACGAGTATATGACACCGTTAGTTTTTTGCTTTTGAATTTGTACTCCTATAATTCTATTATATTCCCTCTCCTTTGGCCCCACAATATATTAATAATCAAAAATTCTATACTACATTTTAATTAACGTTTATATAATTTTTTTAATTTTACATCAATTAATCATAAAAATAATGAGAATAATAGTTACGACTTTCTTAAATTATGTTCAGTCTTACAAGACAACTTTGATGTAAGTACAATTTCAAAGATATAGTATGGCTGAAAATGCTTAATTGGTGAATATCTTCGTTTCTAAGGTAACAATTGTTCTCTATAATTACGTGTGTTTTTAAGTCTGGTCTATTAGACAAACTAGTATATATCTAGAGGGGAGAAGGTTTTCATACCTTCTCTAATGTTTAAGTTATGCATATGTTTAGAGAAGGTGATAAAATGCTTAAAAGCTGAGAGATCGTAATCTCTGTCGAGATTGAAAGAATTTGCAGTCATTCAAGTTAAGTTTCAAATTTACACGGTTGCTTCTCTTTTACATGGGTGATTCTACTCCTAACGGCTTTATTTTTTCAGACAGTTGTGTTTTAATATTATCTATGACATGGTCATCATTCTGCGTTATTATGATATCATATACATACATAGTATGGTTAGCTCCCCTTTAGATAAAACTTTGGTAAACTGTGTATGGTCAACATGGTTTTGAGTAAATTTCAGGTCTGTCAATGCTTTAGTGAAGGTTTTAAACCAGACTCGAGGTGATTGCTTCAGCCTGTATAGAGCCTTTCTTAACTTGCAGACTTTATCTATATTTGTTGAATCTTTGTTGTATACTCATGTAAACTTCTTCTGCCAAGTCACTATTTAAAAATGCGTTTTTTACATCTAGTTGGTGTAGTTCCCAGTTAAGATTAACTGCTATATAGAAGATGGCTCTAATGGTATTTAGTTTAGCAACTAGTTGGAATGTTTCTAAATAATCGACTCCATATGTTTGTGTGAATCCTTTAGCTACTAATCTTGCTTTATATTTATTCACAGTTCTATCATTATTGTATTTCATAGTAAATATCCATCTACATCCTACTGGTTTGATTGTTGCTGAGCTGGGAGTTAACTCCCAAGTTTGGTTGTTTTCTAAGGCATTCATCTCTTCATGCATGGCCTTTCTCCATTATGGTCGGCTGAGTGCTTCTTCTATAGTGTTTTGGCATGAACTTATTATCAAGTGAGCATATGAATGTTTTAAAGTTAGGTTCGACCTATTATATGATATGCATTCTTCAACAGGGTATTTGGTGCATATGGGTTTCTTTATACGTTCTCTTGTTCCATTCCTTAGTGCTATTGGTCTATTATATATGTGAGTTTCATATTCAGATTCAGTCATTTCTTCTAGAGTGCCATCTTCTGAAGTTTGTTGTATTTGTTCTGATATATCAGGTCGGCTATCTCTTTCGAGGGCTTCCTAATCAGTGGGAGTTAAGAGAATATTAGTTCCAGGTCAAGAACTGGTCGTGCCGACTTGAGGTGTTGAATTGCCGAGCTACTATAGGTAGCTGCCGGTTGAATTTATGTACTTGGCAGAGCTTCTCATATTGAACTAGGAGGAGTTTTATCTATACTATCTATTGTTCTCCAATACTCGTTGAGACTTAAATATCTTCCTTTAATAAGAGGTTTGTAAAACGCATATTTTTCATCGAAGGTGACATTGAGTGTCACAAACATTATGTGACACTTATAACCTTTTTGTGAGTTTGAATATCCTAATAAAATACACTTAATTGGCGTAAGATCCAGTTTTCTCCCAAAGGATGGGCTAAACATGTACATATGTTATGCATCCGAACAGTATGGGTGGCAGCTATGTGAGTAGTTTGGTGTGTGGGTAGTTCTTAAGAAGTGTTTTTCTAGGGGTTTTAAAGGACAGAGTTCTGGACGGCATTTTGTTTATTAAATAAGTGGCAGTAAGTAGGGCTTCACCCGTTGGGTACATTCGTTTTAAGCATAATGGCTCTAGCCACTTCAAGTAGGTGTCTGGTTTTTTTTCTCTCAGCTACACCATTTTGTTAGGGGTATAGGTACATGAAGTTTGATGGTATATACCAATTATTATCATAAAGTCTTGAATAGTTTTATCTAAGGATTCAAACCCGTTATTTCACTTCAGTGTTTTAAGGGTGCAGCCGAAATAATTTTTAACAAGTGAGATGTATCTCATCACATTTTGTCCCACGCCACTTTTATTTTTTAATAGGTAAACCCATGTTACTCTTGTGTGATCATCTACAAATGTTATAAACTATCTTGCACCATTGATATTAGCTACTCTAGATGTAACCCATATATCAGAATGAACAAGGATAAATGGTGCTGATGACTTATATAGGTTTGCAGGATAATTGTATTTAGTGTGTTTAGTCAACTGACAAGTTTCGTAAGTAAGACCTTCAAGATTTGCCAAGCTAAATAATTTTGTCATTAAACGTTTAAAATATACAAAATTGTGATGACTTAGTCTGTCATGCCATAACAAAATATCTCATATACAAAAACTCTTAGAATACAAAAATGTAGCAGTATTTTGACCTTTTGGCAGCTCGAATGTGCTAATTAAGGCTCGGTTTTCTGACTCCAGAAGGAACAGACCCGCTGTATTATTAATACTGTTAATCATCCCCTTCATTTTGTTTTCCTGAAAACAACATTATGTAGATGAGATCAGTCTATGCAGTTATTATCCCTAGTGAGTTTGCCAATTGATAAACGATTGAAGCTTAAACTAGGGACATGCATCACATCTTTTAGAAGTATTTTATTATTAATTATTGTATAGTCTATTCCAACAACTTATAAGGAAGTTTCATTAGCAATCTTAACCTTATTGGGTATTGAAAACAGAGAATAAGAGTTTAGAACGTTACAAATGGTCAGTTGCTCCGGAATCAATGATCCAAAAACTGCTGGAGCTCGGCTGGACGTAGTCTGCCATTGTAGCTTGGTATGATTCAGCTCGGCCACCATGTCTGCTCAGCAAATTGATTAGAGTAGCAATTTGATCCTTTGTAGTACTTCAGCTTTAGCCACTTGGGCTGAGCTGAGGCGGGTTATTTTGCCAAGCTATGCCAAGTTGAACTGTGCTGCACACCTATGTGTAACACTTTGTCCAACATCGAATGGTTTTGTTTG